>MNPL01004677.1:31873-48494 GCA_002081605.1 Tropilaelaps mercedesae
TACACAGGCATACACACGCGCACACACCCACGCACGCATACACAGGCATACACACGCATACACAGGCATACACACGCATACACACGCATACACACGCATACACAGGCATACACACGCATACACACGCATACACACGCATACACACGCATACACACGCATACACACGCATACACACACACAGATAAAGCTCTTTATATTATTAGCGTTGATACTTATGCTTTTTTGAAACTGGGGTGAAACCGTAAAAGTGATAGCCTTTCCGACAAACATACCACATCACACAGCCGAACGAGTTCCGTTCCGAGCTAATTTAGTATCGAGCTCTGCTTTGGTGAGTGGTCGAAACGAATGTATGAGTTGAGCTGTCAGACGCTTTCTCCGAGAGTTACCGGGCTAATTGACTCATGAACGGTTAACATAGCTACTGCCCATGTCTGTCGGTGACAGACACGACGCGTGTCTACAGATGTGCCTGCGCACTTGTTGACACGCACAGCGGGGACACGGATAGCGTGACCGAGACGAATTCGCAACTAAAATCGAAACGGCATCGGGAACATCGACCACGCCCTATCAGTACACCAGTAGACTTGTTAAGCTCCTTGATGATGTTGGGGGACGTTCTGCGGGCATTTCAACAAGCTCCACGAAATTCTCTCACGGTGGTGTTGGCAACACATTATCACGTGCAAGTTATTCGAACTAGCGTGCGCCGATAGAACGCTACCATGTGGCGGGGTTAGGCGTCTATTTAAGGACTGGTCACCTCCGGGGCTACGCATGTCGCCTCCCCCTTCCAGCTCGCTTTTAGCGTTCCGGCAAAGTGCCGTCCGTATACTCGAATCAATTGAGCGCCGCACTCGCGTACTACTCCGTCAGACACGAGCTGGGCAAGGGACGGGCAGGGCCAATGGGCCCGTCGGCCTATAGCGACGACCCACATAACGAGCATTGCAGACCAACCACCGTCCCTCCCCGCAATGATTCTCCGATTCCGATTTAGTTCGAATAATCAACACTCTGGCCACACTCCTACCCTGCTCTTTTCGTTCGTGGCCGTTCACGAGTCGCCAGTCCGGCCCTCGGATTTGAGCTGGAACAACGGCGGAAGTCACTTAGTGCAAGGCTACGTCTCTCTGTATCGTATCATGCCCGAAACGTTTCTTCTCCGACTGCGAACGTTCTCCGCCGCTGCGCATTCTTCCGACTATTGGACATCATCGAACAAAACGAGAACAGGTGGTCGTCACTAGGGGCCGCACACAAAGACGTTGTTTGGCCGATATTTGTTGAACGCGTTCGTTGTGTTCTCGTTCAGAGATTAGTGGCATGTGGACGATGTGTAGGACGCCGACCTTGTCTGAGGGCGTGGTTTGTCCTTGGAGTGGTGCTATTTTTACCATGGGCGGCTTTTGCTATAAAATGGATGAGGGGGTAGGGTGAATCTTAGTTCAAATATTTACTTTATCTCTAGTCAGTCCTACAGACAACGAGCACTGCGCGCCACCAAGACACACGCAAAAAATTGACCTGGCCCGGGCTGACATGACCGAAATGACTACACACGTTTAGCAAATCGTTTCTCATATGAGCATTAATAATAATCATCTTAATAACAAGAACTATTGTATAGATATTATTGTTAATAATATTATCATTAGTGTGCTAAAGTTGGCGATCACTACAATTTATGTGCTTTACACAATAGAGAAAAACCATACGATTTACGACCGAAGACATATGAATACCCGAAAGTAATTAGGCTTAGCCCGGCTGTTTTAGGAGTGCGTCCCCAAAGTATCTCCATAAAGCCTTCCCTTTACTCACGTGAGATCAACTTCTTTCGGGCATTCACCTCTTACACTGTCTTTTCATAACATTTTCGCCAAATAGTCAGAAATTCCGGCTCAGTAGTAGAGTAGGTGCCAGTCACTTCACGAGTCTAACGGACGGGTTACATAATCACCAAAGCATTTGACGTTGAATTTCGGCTCTTTCACCTGGGGAAGAAATGCCACGTGGACCGTGCCACGTAAAGCGTCTCATGAAGTGTTCAAAATCTGTGCATCAACGCCTCGCAAGGCAATCTGAATGTCTCCGTGTTCAGCTAATGGCATTAGTGTGCAAGGTTACATTCTCCTTTCTCTACGACAGATGACATTCACCTATTGGCCTTGGGCTATGCGTTCCTATCGAGCACTTCGCACAAGCCTTTATTGAACCCCTTAATTCTGCGGATTCTTCAACGGGAAGAGGAGACCGTATCTGCTCATCGAAGCTTACCTCTGTGTTGGATTGGGGACCTCCGGGAATTTGATAAACCTTTTCGACGGACATTTCTATTTGGTTGGTTAACCCTGGTTGGCGATTTTGACCGCCATGCGACACATAAATGGTGCGGCAAAGATGGTGCCCGACATATTCCGCTTCACATTTTAAGCCTCTTTTATTGTAATCGCAATTTATTGTACATATATAGTTCCGACTATACTTCGGCTAATGTTACTCTCCACTGCATATGCTTTATTGGGTACAGGTTGCTCAGGGTTCAGGTAAGGATATAACTTTTATATCTCAAGAGTTGCTTCGCGCTTGCAAACGGTCAGCTTGACAAATAAAAATACGATACGATCAAGCTTTGTTAATGTCCTTTTGTCATTCATTGCTTAGGCTACACTTCGGCTTGTCAACTCCAACACCGACATCTCAAGATAGCTTTATTAGCCCATGTTTAATTAATCAGCCGTCAAGTACTTGAAGCGTGTGACCTATGCAAAAAATATAAATACCAATTCTTGTCATGATAAAGGAGCAGCTTAATGGCCAGAGGCCACTGCTGTTGCCGGTAAAGCGCGAAAATGTACTCAAGCCCCGTCTAGAACGCAATAAATAATCCACACAAGAAATAGTGCAGACAATTTTCCGAATGCTTCTGAACGTCTGCTCAGACAGCTGGCTAACTTCTGCGCAACGCTGCACGAAGGAGTTATGGACGCACCGAGTTGACAATCTGACTAAGTTGATAAAGTTAACCGAACATATTAACGGTAAATGTATCGTTGTTTAACGACGGTAGAACAGAAATGTCTATCGATCCAAGAACGCGGCTAAGGGGCCCGGCTGTGGTTCCTGTTTGCTTGTCGCCTCGCGTCTGACGCATAGCCAAGCCCTCAATAAATTCAGGAAAACTCGTTCAGTTCGCCCGTTCAGTAAAACTGCAATTCGACTGTACATTGAAGAACTGGACAGCGCCGAAGTTCGTCTTGATGTTTACGATTCGAAAAGTCAGTGCCTTCGCTGTACGACGCGTAGGGCAATGCGCGTCGGCCAAAACGATTATAGCTCGATGGACGGAGTAGCTGAGACGGGATAAACTCACGGATTGCATCCTCGGATGAGGCGGTCAAGCCGGACCGTTGGCCGTATCAGGCATCTACATTTGGGATAAACGCCGCCTTCAAATCCGGCGGATCCGGCCCGTTCCTGTATCATCTACATAATGGCTACATTAGCATAACAACGTCTCGAGGCTCTGAACTCTTCTTACGTGGACACGAGTAATTGAATCCCGGAGCGCGTCCATCCTGATCCGAGGGGTGGTTCGTAAGGTGGCTGCGCTGTCTGGGGGCTAACAACACTCCACCACGGCCGTAGTCGACCAATATGGCCTCGCTGAAAGAGGCGGAAGAATCGGGCTTAAAGATAATCATTTATTTGCTGCTTTGTAATGTATTCCACTTTGTGGGGTTAAACAGGTGACTCGAGCATAATGAATATTGAAGACCAAACAATCCCGAGCATAATTAACCTAATTCATGTACGCAAGCAGTCGTTATATGTTTCACTGTGCTCAGCGTAATTTTGGGCGGAGAGAAATTTCTTAGATCGGGGAGAACCGAAATTCTATTAGAGCAGTTTTTCACGAAAAAGACAACATCCTACGGCCGAATTGTAGTTTAGGTTCCCCGGGTCTAGGTTCAGCTATCTAAATAAAATCGAACGCCGCCGCATGCGAACACGCGAAGCGGCTTCGGTCAAAATTGAAAGCAGAAGACAGCAGAAATCGTTTCGACGACTAAACACGTCGCTTTACGACACCCTGGCCAGCATCGTTTAAGGCGTCTGCGGTGACAAAGTCCTCCTACGTCTTTGCCTGCCAAGGAGACGCCGTTTCACTTCAGACACCATCCGCCTTCAAATTTCCTTGTCCTGTTTACAGCAACGTAACAGCCACAGCCAAACAATAATGAATAATTTACTCATCCGTATAGAGGAGATGTTCTCTAATTGCTCGTATCGCCATCGTGCAGTCGCACATGTGTCCGTCGTTATCTGTGCCGAGTGATTCTCGTTTGTCGACGCCGCAAGTTCTTGTCAGTCGCCCGTTCACTCAGCATCAAGGACAATCGGCACAACGGTAGTCTATCTATTTAGAGCAAACGCAGCTACTGCCTGGCTCACCACCAATGTCGTGTCATAGAGTCTGTCAAGGCCGACTTAGGTGTGGCAGACGTCTAATCTAAGCCTAACTTTTGTCCTCTTTCTTAGGTGGCCTTAGGACAGCCATGATGGCTGTTTGTTGCCGGCCCGCCGTCAAGGACTTGGGTCGTCCGTGCGTGATGAATAGACCTCTATAATGAGCACCGTAATATGAGGATGTCCCTGCGGCGCCCTCGGCCGCCGGCGCTCACATCCGTCTTGATCGCGGTGTGGGCAGCGGGATTTGGTCACGGTGGCTTCGCCAGCGGGCGTGACCCCAGCCTCGAACCTGCGACGCCTGCCCGCGCGCAACCGATAACGCTGAGTTCTGCGACTTCGGCAGCAGCCGCCGCCGCGCCACTTCGTCATCGCAGTCCGCCAACGAGGACGGAAGAAGTTGCCACCCGCCGGCGTGCAAAAATGACCGCGGATCTGGCGGCGATAGTCGGTTCTGGACCTTCGTTATCGCATTCGCTCGGACGCTCCGCGCACCACAAGACCCGCCAGTACGACGGAAAAACCGCGAGCCGAGACGTCGGGCTGGAGGTCGACGAAATTTCCTCACCCGTCTACCGTCTGTGGCATAGCGGACGAGCGCCGCACATTGAGCAGCAGCAGCAGCAGCAGCGACTTCAGTTGTTGCACCATTACGACAGAGGACGCCACCGAGTCCGCCACCGTTCGGCCGTTTCGACCAACAAAAGTATCGCTATTGGCCATTTTCGCGGATTGGCGGCCGTAGATGTTAAAAACCGCACTCGACGTCGGCCATGGATCGACAATGCTAGCGATGAAGTAGACGAACCCCTGCAGGAAATAGGTACATCACGAAGAAGGGAAATATTGAGGGAAAATCGCCAAGCGCTAGGAGAGAACGGACGAGACGAGCATTCCCTGCAAAGTTCGGAGGGAAGCGTCGAAACGGGCTATGTCCCCGGGGAACCGGCTGAACACGACAGTGACGCCGTACTAGGAAGAGCGGGAGTCCAAAACGATGGCAATATTGACATTCATAACAATAATCATCATGAGTCGTTAATGACGAAACAGTCCGAGGCGTCATCGAGCGCCATTACCGACGGTCGTCTCGGCCATAGGGATCAACTGCAGCTCGACGAGATGGAGCACACTCAGGGGATGATGCAGACAAGCGCCAGAGCTCAATCGGTCACGCAAGGACGTCACGCGTTGGTGCAGCAGCAGCAGCCGCAGCAACAGCAGCAACAACAGCAGCAGCAACAACATGGCTCTGGCCAGAAGAAAGGTGTCAAAAAGGGTGAGTGCGCGTGTCACAACTGTCTGTTAGTGTGTCTGTACGTGTCACATTGTGCCTCGTGGTCATCATTATTATTATTATTCACGTCCTTATGCATGGCGATGGATGACGCAAAAAAGTCACTTCGAAGGCCGAAATGATTGATCTATAAAATCTCACTCAAACTCGAACCGTCGTTTCAGCTGGGCGGGCTGAGGTCAGGACACTTCATTCGATTTACTTCAGTGTAACCCATTGTTATTATCGCTTCTATGGTGAAAGCTGTGGTTTTGTTCATTTTTTAGATGCTTTGGCGGCATGTTTTTTTTTTTTTGTTATTTCAGCGAGGCGGTTTGTTTTTGTATCGATTCCGTAGCAGAGTCGTTCTTGGCAGACGCTGCTATGTCGGGGTACCCCATATGTGCGGCACCCATAAACGATGAAACTAATGTTGGCTTCAAAACATTGAGATATTTAAATGAGTTATCCTTCTCGCCAAACCTGGTAACAAACGGCTACCTCCAAAAACGTGTGTTGATATTTGTTCCAGAAATTCTCCACAAGTCGGCGGCTTCTAATTTCCGCATGTATTGCTTATGTGTTCGATTTTATTGCTTATGGGTGCTCCAAAGGCCGGTTCTACATTTTTAGGTACCCTTTATTTGTTCGATATTTAGAGGGACGGACACGTTAAAGGGAAATACTCTTGAAAGGCTTAGATCCGCTACCGAGTCGGTTTGCTTGGGCCAGAAGGCAATCAGGCTACTAGAAAAAAAAGCTCCTTGACGCCGCGTTCCCAACTCACGTTCGAAGACTCCTAATTAAATTCAGCTGAGCGGCAAAAAGATCTCGTAACTAACTCGACCAGAAGGCGAATACGTACAACTGTTGACTGGCTTTTCTGCTTCGTTCTACTGCCTATATTGTTCGGTAGAGAAAGTTCGGTATTTTCGTCACCAGTTTGCATGTAAAAAAATCGACCATACCAAGATCGTCTACCGGGGTAGACCCAGAAACCGGCTTTTCGCGTTACATCGCCCCCCGTTCTATCCAAGGCGCAAATCAAGTCGCAAACAAATTAGCAATTTTCACTCCCGGACCTACAGTCCAAAGTACGCGTCGAGCGAGCCTCCAGGCAAAACCGCAATCAAATGCTAATACGGCCTAGCAATTGATGGCATCAAGTTCTAGCGAGTAAAGCATCGAAACTTATTTCTAGTTTCGTGCGTACGGACGGCGTACTCAGCACACACGGCCTGATCACAATGATCTGACGCGTCTCGACGGTTGCTAGCCAGCGTTTCGGAGAGGGTGACAACGACACTCCGTTAGTCAGACCGACCTGAATCCAGTGGCACGTAGACGTGTGCAGGGGCACATAGACGTACCTGCTGGGGGGGAGCTGCTGTTCGGTAGACGCGACAGTGTTTTGTGCGTGTCCAAACATAACCTAGCTCCGGCATCGCCTGGTTAATTATGCACCGAGGCAGATCACTCCATTCACCTTTTTTTCTGCCACAGCCAAAGTCTAGCGTGTGTAGTAGCCGCGTTTACGCTTTGAGCTTATTCTGCATATGCGGTATGTTGCGACCGATCCAATGGAGTGAAAGAGAAATCAATTTCTGGTGTGTCCAAAACTTCCCCGACGCTCAGATGAAGGCGAGCGCGCGGCGAACTGCGCGAAGAGACCGACCCCTACATTTCTAGCAAAATTGCCAGACGTATTAGCCGTCGTGAGGGAGCCCAGCGTCACGAGCTATTTATTTGACTGCGGTAATTCAAATTTTGTCAGCTGTACTCGAACGCGACGTGCATTATGCGTGTTTCCGCCATGGCCGCTACGCGTTGTGATCTCCGACGCGATCTACTGTAAAATCGCCTTGACTACCTTGCGCCGTTTAGTGATGACGCGTCGCCAGCCAAGTCTAAATATCGAATTTCGCATGCGATAGAGCGACTGAGGTTGTAGGACGAAGCAAACACGTTTAGCGAAGAAGTCCGTCACGCGGTCAAGGGCGTTTGAAGGGCATAGCCGCCATGCCGTCGCCGCTGACGACGACGCCGCGTGACGGGCGTAAAGATGTGTATGCAAAACGTTCTGAGCTGCTATCCGAACTAGTAATATCTGAGTGCGTTCACGTCTGGCTTTCAGGTCAAGGTAAGGACTCTCAGCATCATGCCGAAGTTGTCCCAACTTCCAGCGAAACGTCGGATGGGTTTTCCAATGGCGGAAACGACCACACGAAATCTGCTCAGAAGCGTGGACGGGGCAGGATAGGGGAGCATCAGCTACATGACGCGTTTTGACTCGAACGCCCAACTCTTATTCAGTAGAATACTTGTTCCCCCTTTCTCAGTGAATATCTAGGAGGCTATTTATTACGGCGTCTCCTTCCAGCAGATTAGCTCTTAACATAAACGAGATTTTCCTTCAGCGTCGGTCGTCTTCACGGCGGTGGAAGGCGGATCGGTACTTCTGCCGTGCACGGTCACGCCGGGGTCGGAGTGGAAGGCCGGTGGAAACGATGGAGATGATGAGGTCGCACTTGTCCTGTGGTATAAAGACGATATCCCGGCACCTCTGTATACGGTCGATGCACGAGGATCCACCGGAGACCTCAGTGCGGCTCGGCAATCTTCCCTCGATTTCCTCAAGGACAGGGCAGTGTTTACGATGGCTTCGGCTTCCCCTTCGATGGCCACCATTGGCCAGCAGCCGCAGATGCCAACTCAGGGCGGATCAACCGGCGGAGGTCCGACTCCGTCACTGAGCTCATCATCTGTGGCGCACCTTCAGCTCGAACCGGTTCGAGGTTCTGACGAGGGGGAATATCGGTGCCGCGTCGATTTCAAGCGGGCCAGGTCCATCAACACTGTTGTTAACCTACGGGTAATCGGTAAGTTGCCGGTATGGCGGGCAAATGCTCCGAGGAACTCCCGTTCGTCGCCAGGCCAACGTGTTGAGTTGATTTTCTTGCCAAAAATTCCTCCTTGACTCATTCGTGGAGCGCGAGTTCGGATAGTCTCAATCTAGTATCTTGTTTGGAGTCGTTCTATGGCCGTACCACATCCGAAGGTCCAGAATCGACCGCGGTGCACAGCAAAAGGAAAAAGCGTGTCCTTCTGTCACACCTGTGACAAATGAGAACGCGCCGGCACCCAGCATGTTTCCTATCTGAGATCGTTTTCCCGTCGTTTTTCCCTCTCGTCCACAACGTGCACGAGACACACACACACACACACACACACACTGCTCCGATACGTCTGAGCTATCTGGCGGTGACAAAGACAAGACTGATCTCCCGTTGCGAGGCAACAACAACCTGCCTGATAGGCATTTCTTATTGCAGTTCCCCCTGGAGCACCTGTCATCGAGACAGGTTCAGGTGTCGTTCTTCGCGGGGGTTTAGTTGGGCCGTTCAACGAGGGCGACCCCCTAACTCTGCATTGCTACACCCGCAACGTCGGAAGGCCACGGGCGACCCTGCTCTGGACAGGCCGCGATGGACACGTGATTGACGACTCATTCACGTTCGATCACCTCGACACGACGCACAGCGTCGTCCGCAACACCCTCGAAATCGGTGCCCTTCGGAGGGAACATCTCCTGGCAGGCTTCTCATGTCAAGCGACAAACAATAACCTCACAGGACCGTCGAAGACCACCATCACTCTCGACCTCAACTGTGAGTGGAGGAGTTTTGGCCGTCGCGCGTTCGCCCGTGGAGCGTGTGACATTATTTATAGTTGAATAGTTGAACGTGTCCGTATAGCTACGAAAGTAGATCGAGAAGTAAAACACGGAACGTTGGGTGAAGAAAATCGTCGGTATAGACAAGATAGGTCGGAGTTGGCTTTGTGAGAGGCTTTCGCAGAGGCTGATGAGACGACCTTTTGGGAGCTGGACGTTTTCTTCGTAGACAGACAGACAGATTCATATCTCGTAAACGAAAGGGTCAGAGGGGTATGCTCCGTTTCATTAGAGAATGACAAAGGTATTAGTTTAGTGGCTGATCGTATTGGGAGAGTCCAGTGCTAGTGTTCAGCGCCGGATCGGTGGTGCCGACGAACAATTTTCAGACTATTACCAAAGAACAGTAAAATATTCGAACTATTAATACGCACCACCTCGAGAGACGACGCTTCACGGCATACGAACGCTGGGGAAGAGGGAACACTTCCTAGCATCTAGTCTAGATAACGTTCTCCGGAAACGAAAATATCTCATAGTTTATCTCCACATGGGGTCCTCGGAAGACGTTACGCGGCTACTAACCAATCGGTCGTTCATTCTGTGTGTGGGAGAAATTACTTCTTTAAAAAACTTCTCAAATTGAGCCGTTCCGTAAAATAGCTCACATTGTCTTCGTTGACTGGCGTTTCTGTTTCGTCGTCTCCGTAGTGAAACCGTTGGATATTAACATTCAACCAGCTCCTCGGCCGTTGCCTGTCGGTTCCACCTTCGAGCTGGTCTGCACATCAACCGGATCTCGACCTCCGGCCGTTCTCACCTGGTGGAAGGGCGACAAACAGCTGCGAGCCGTCAAGGAAGACTTCACTAAGGGCAAGTAAAACGGGCGACAAACGCAAACCAACCCCGGATCCATATCGGTACACGAGATCGCGATGCCTCGTCAGCTACCGACAAAAAGTGTCGAAATTTTACGAAAAATAACCGGTTATGCTACATCAACGAAACGCTGTAAAATCTGTCACGCGTTATTCTTTCAGGTGGGTCGAGCACATCGATGCTGTCGCTCACCCCAGAGACCGAAGACGACGGCGCCGTGCTCATCTGCCGGGCAGAAAATCCGGCGATTGCAACGGCCGAAGCCGGCACCAACGGCAAACGGAGCGCTGCAGCCCTCAAACGCAGTTGGACTCTTGACGTACACTGTGAGTTGCGCCTGTCTAGGAGAAGAACTCCTCATGACCTTGCTGCATGACCTTTGCATGCTCTGACGCTGTTGATTCTTCGGTTCTCGCGTATCTGAGGCGTCTCCGAGTTGATATATCGGTAATGGATTCCGACCAAAGGTCGGATAGGGGGTGTCTAGCGAAGGAGAGGTCTGAATGCGTTGACGACGTGGCCCAGTAGCATTTAATACGTGGGTTCGGTTATTCAGGTGCGACTGTTGCAATTTTATGGTGCACCACCAGGCCAGACACGCGCGTACTCAGCGACGCTTAGGGCTCGAATCGCGCCGGACACTCGAATCGTTCTCGAATGTCAGTAAATCCATTGAAGTCAATTAGGACATTGTGTAAACGAAATTGGTTCCGGACACGAATTCAATCAATGGATTGCGTTTTCACTCTGTCACGCAGACACTCCGCGAGTCAGCGTTAGCCTAGGCGGAGGTCTTCACTTGGGCGACATTCGAGAAGGTCGCGACGTGTATCTGGAGTGCGAGATCAAGGCGAATCCCCCGGCGCACGAAACACTCTGGCACTTCAACGAAACGACGGAGCTTCACACCGATAAGGACAAAGGTACGACCAGCCATAGCTGAAATGACGATGACACTCGAACTAATGCGAGAGCGATCCCGGTCCTAGGACGGACAAGGTCGAAAAATAAGTTTTTTTGTTAGATTCCGATAACCCCATCATCATCATCATCATCATCATCATCATGAGCCGTTGATCCGTGCCGTTGATTAGCCGCTTGTTTCGTGCCACACCGGCCGAACATTGCCACATCTACTATTGATCTACGGGCATCTACTATTGATCTACGGGCATCTACTATTGATCTACGGGCCTTTCAGCTCAATGCAATGCACAGGTTGTTTATCAGCGTGACGACGTCTTTGAGCATAACTTCGTTCTTCTTTCGATCGTGCCATGAAAAGGCGTAATTTGCGTAGCGTTCTCAGACGACGCGTAGCGTGCTAGGACATTTATGACAAATAAAAATCTTTGCCATGCGTGCAGTAGTCATGTACATAATCGTGCGAAGCTTCTAATCGTGCGTGAGGCACGTCTCTTGCCGCCGACGCGCAGACTGTCTGTCGTGACTGCAGCCTTCAACAAGGTCGTTAGCTTCCAAATAGGTCAACGCATCGAACTCTGCCAGAGAAGAGGCGGCTGTGACACGCACCACATTAACCGAGTTTCTTCATCGAACAGGAATCATCATAAGCGGGTCGTCATTGGTGCTACAGTCGGTAAATCGGGCCCAGCGTGGATGGTACACGTGCTCGGCTTCGAATCGTGAGGGTACCACGCGAAGTACGGGATTCTTCCTACGCGTCAAATGTACGTAGATTGCGGTGTTGGGATTGCGCGCGCCCCTTTTCGTTGTCCTTGCTAGAGAACTCCTGACTACTGTAAACGTCGCCGTCGTGCGCGGTCTCGTTTGGGGTGTTGCACGGGGGCGTTTTGCGGGCGTGGCAGGCGGCTGAGTCAAACACGCAGGATTTAGATCGATGCACAACCTTAGAGCCTTGCAGGACCTGGTGGGTAGCTGGCCGCAATAAACGCAGGCCAAACGTTTGCGATGGCGTCCCCCAAAGTTGCAACCCCGATCTGGGTAGGCTGATGGGCGCAGCTCAGCAACGTCGCTCCCCGCTTTCCGTATCGCCACGGGGGCCGTCCTTCTAAAAGGAAAAATGCACAAAGCAACAAGGCCGGACATGAGTGGCTGATCTGCGCCAGTCACTCAGGCCCGCGCAGGCCTCGAGTCTATACACACAAGCGACCTTTCGAGCTTCAGAAAGGCCCGAGGCGCCAGACTGCCCTGCCCGTCCTCTTTACGAACTACGGGAAGATTCCTAAGGAGGAGGGCTGAACATGAGTTCAGTTGAGCCAATACACTCCTCGTCTCTGCTCGAGGATCGTTGAATAGAATAGTCTCTCTGAGACCGCCCTCGGTAGGGAGAAAACATGTGCATAGAATCTGGAAAGAGCCGAAGTGACGCTGTCCCTATGAAGAGATCCGAATACCTTGATATCAGACTACCTCACTATGTCTGAGTGTAGTCACTGACCAGCTCTGATACTGCTCAGCTGTTATATCCGTATATTGTCAGATGTTGTCGCAGTTTGTTAGGCGGAGGCAACAAAAGTGACCGACCCTCGAACGCCACACAAATTTGCGTGTCAATGGCGGAAGTTCGAAAGTTTTCACTGGCCAAACGCCACCGGTGTTGGATCGGGGACCACAAAAAACGCATTAGCGCGGCCATTGACGACAAAGCTTTGTATGTATACGCGTGCACGCTCACTAAGGACGACATCGTGTGCTTGCCGCTACCAGTTTTTCGGGTGAAGATAACGGACACGTTCTGTCACGGATTGTCACCAGACACGCATACGACGCGTCCCTAAAGCTCAGGCAAAGCTGTCGTCTCGACGTAGCTTTGTCTTGCCAAGGAAGTGCGGCCATGTTTGCCGTTCGCTTGCCTCTGCATACGCAAGCATCGAAGATGTCGGTATATCAATGCCGTTTGGCGCGTGAAGACTTTGCTAACATGGCGGCGGTGCAGTCCAGTGTTCGCGAGACACGGTCACTAGGATATGGATTTAGTTGGCTGCTGGTGGCTACGGTGCAAGTGCCTACCTAGTGCCTTTTCAGGTCTGGACGTCGCGCAGGTTGCGGGGCCAGGTTGGACAGGATCCAAGAATTCGGGCGGCGTCGACAGCAGTTACGGAGAAGAAAATGCCTGCGATGGAGGTGCCTCTTCATCATCACGGCGTATTATCGGCGTGTCAAGCTCGCACAGCCTCGTATAGTCGACAAGCAGGAAATTGGATAAAGGAGTGAGGATTCCTCGAACGCGGGCTTGGAGAGCATTGGCAAAATCGGTGGAAATGCCGTGCTCCGAACGAACAGCATCAAATAGAGGATGAAAGAGGTGCCGTTGTACTTGACCGGTCTTGTCTAGAAATGTTTTCTAGGAAGCGTTTTACAATGTAAATTCAATTGGCAGAGCTCTTGTGCTGTGAGTGAGGGTGTGACGAGCTGTCTGGCCATGTTCTACTCATGGAAAGGAAATAAGTCCGAACCGGCATTTGACTTATAGCGAACTTCAGAGGAAGGTCTACATGCAGATGCGTTAGGTCTGGCTGCGCATGTCATCTGCCCATAGGCAAACCAGCTCAAGCGATTCGTTAGCCAGATATGCAGGAGCTCTGCCGACACGGGACCTATCTCGATGTCAGTTCAAACAAAAACCTCTGCTCCTTAAACGCCATTTATTATACGTCCTACATACGACCTATTATACGTCGCACATTCTCGCCCGTGCAACGCTTTCGCTTTTGTGTTCAAAGCGTTTTTCCTTGCATGAGGGTCCCGACCCATAGACTCGTAATTCCGCTATACATGACACGAGTATTTGCGTTACTTGATTAGCAATTTATTAACCATTTACGTTGTCTCCCCCGACCACTTTCCTGCGGTAGACGTTCCTCGTTGTCGCCAACCGTCGGAGCGACGTGTGTACGGAGTGGACCTCCACGAGACGGCCCAGATCTGGTGCGACCTAGACGCGGACCCAATGGAAAACCTCCACTTTAGCTGGGCCTTCAACAACTCACAGCAAGGCAAGCGTGCTGATCTCAGCACCCTCACCACCCGCGAGCATCGCACGTCGAGGTATACATATATATATATATATATATATCTAGATAGATATATATATATATATATATACATATACATTTATCCACGTTCTACTACACCTCCTTTCTAGCTAGTTAACTGCCTAGAGAGCCGGCTGGCACCCACACGTCTATTCGTTGTTTCAGTGTCGACATAGAGGAGGAATGAGACGGCGAAAACCCATGGGATAAACAGTTACGAAGAAAGTGCTTATAGACCCCATGCATTCAGCCGTCGGTGGAAATTCTTCACTTAGCCACTTTCTTTTTACCACTCCCTTTTTACCTTTTACGTGCTTTTGGCATTTTGCAAGCGTAGTAGGATCGATAACGTATATGGAAGGGGGTTAATCGGTCGAATTCTAGAGAGTCGATGGGAGAGCCCTAATAGTAGGGTAGTGAGTGCGGACTATTTGGCTAATTTTTTATTATAATGCCGAATAATAAATGACATTCGGAAGAACGGAAACGAACCAGATGTGCCATACTGGTCCAAAAAAAGCGTGGAAGATGGGTTTGGCTACGCTCAACGTTTTGCAGAGGCCGTATCTTCTGAAGGCACAATTTGTGGTACGAAAGTTGACCAAAATACAAGTGATTTCATTCCGAACCGTAGCAATAGTAAAAATATATGATAGCTGGCAAACGTATTTTAGCAACATCGATCGCATTTACGTTATGATGGAATAATACTCATAACGACGATGATATTTCCTACGCGTATACTACTACGACTACTGTTACTACTCCGATTACTACTACTACTGCCACTACCACTACCACTGCTACTACTACTACTACTACTACTATAACTACTACTACTACTAATAATATTACTTCTACCACTGCTACTACTACTACTAGTAGTACTACTACTACTACTACTATAACTACTACTACCACTACTAATAATATTACTTCTACTACTACTACTACTACTACTATTTCTAATACTATAACTACTACTATAACTACTTTTAATACTACTAGCACTACTACTTCTACTTCTAATACTATAACTACTACTATAACTGCTTCTAATACTGCTACTATTACTGCTACTACTACTACTGTAACTACTTTACTACTATAACTACTACTGCCACTGCAACTACCGCTACTATTATGAACGCCTGTGCCGCAGGGCTAGGTAAAGCTAAGTAGCAACGATTCTCCCTCTATACGAAGAGAGGCGTTCACAGCTGTGTCATAACGTACCACGTAGCCGATCTAATACATTTCGTACGCGAAATGCGTTTAGTCCAACGAACGTAAAACGAGGTCTGGCCACCATATCGATATCTAGACAGCTTCATTGACAAAGTTTCTAACTTCTGGCCACACTGGCCAGGAGCGATAGCGCACTCGAGAGTTGCTGATGGCACTAACGTAGCGAACGGCCCCCTCTGCAGTGAAAACTTTTCCACCGACGTCGGGAAGAACCTACGACTTCCTCCTGGCTGTTTACCTATTCGCTGAAATAGACGGAAACCGATTGGAAGCGTGACTCCTGGTTTCATCTTATGTCAGGCGTCTGCTCTCGACGCCACAATTTTGCCAAACG
Organism: Tropilaelaps mercedesae; assembly: GCA_002081605.1. Classification (NCBI taxonomy): domain Eukaryota; kingdom Metazoa; phylum Arthropoda; class Arachnida; order Mesostigmata; family Laelapidae; genus Tropilaelaps; species Tropilaelaps mercedesae. The sequence goes on from MNPL01004677.1 coordinate 47,779, forward strand.
TTGAAGACGGTGGTCTTCAGACATCTCAAATATGGAACAGCCTCAGATGGGAAGGGGCTACATAGATAAAGAATTGTCCCTACATGTGTTACGTGCATTGGCCGGTAAGAATGTGTCACCCTCGATGAAGCGTGACAGCTTTCGGACAGCGACATTCGTTGGGTCGTTTGCGTACGGACCGTAAATAGATGGCACAATTGACCCCAGGACGGCCTGTACCCTAAAAGCTACGCACAGACATTATCGCTCTAGATCGAACGTTTCCTGGGGGGTCCGTCACACAATTAACGAGAGACGTGTTTCTCGGACTAGGTCGACCTGCGCTTGATCGAACGAATAACGACGACGACGACGACGCACGACTCCTCCATTCGTCACTCTCTGATGCGTTCGAACGAGACGGGACGAACTGTTTACGCCACCTGTTAACACAACCTAACGCTCCTTTTGGCACTTCTCCCATGCAGGGCCATGATCAACTATAAACCGCTTACGGAACAGGACTACGGTGAGCTGTTCTGCTTCGGTCGGAACGAGGTGGGAAAACAAATTGAGCCCTGCGTCTACCACATAGTCGCTGCAGCCACACCGGATCCACTCGAAAATTGTTCACAGGTTCGTAGTGGCGGCCTGCGAAGGTATTTATTACACACACACACACACACACACACACACACACATATATATATATATATTTATATAGGAAGAAAAGGGAG
>MNPL01004677.1:49064-65863 GCA_002081605.1 Tropilaelaps mercedesae
GCAGTAGCAGAAAACACAACGAAGGGAGTCGATGACGTGTGGCGGTAGCTCTCGAAATTCAGTGGTCAGCGGCCACTGCGGAGGGCTTCATTAACTAAGAGTTTATTAGTTAATATGCGTCATTGCAATGCGTTTTCGGCTATGCCTGACCCCCCCCCCTTCCGACCCCCGTTCACAGGTGAACGCCACGAATAGCGGATTAACGGTTGAGTGCGTCGAAGGCGCGTGGAGCAGCGCCGCGGTGGTGCAGTCGCAGCTGTTTTTCATTGCCGAACTCTACAGCGTCGAGACGCAGACAGGCGATAGCAACGGCGGTAGGATCGGTGAACAGGTCAAACCCGTCGAACGGCTGAAACCCATCGCTAACGTGACACTGGACGGGTCAGCGGCGCCTTCAGCGCCTTTATTTGTATTCACGGATCTTCCCCTAGCGGACGACGTCGACGCCGATGGTGGAGCTGGTCGGACCTACCGCGTCCGACTTTACGCGCAGAACCACAAAGGCCGAAGTGCGGTTAGGATACTCAGCGTGCATCTGCTCAACGCCGCATCGAAGTACCAGACGAAACGTGGGTATCCCTCTCTCGATCTCGTTCTCGTAATCGCGAGTCACTCTAGAATGTCTGCAGGTGTAATTGTTACATTATTTTACGATTATTGCGTCCCATGCATGTGTGATCCATCTTGCAGGGTAGTGGTTAAATGGCGCTATCCTAAGCGTTAAATATTGGCTGACAATGTTGGCGCACAAAATCTTGTTAGATATACGCCCATACGGAGACAGAAGCTGAAAGTGGGGGAAGATTCAACAATTCTGCACAGTTAAGTGGAGTAGTTTTCGCCAACCGTTTCATGAGATTACTTTCCTCCAAGGGTGTTAGCTCGTCGACAAGGGATATGTTCTAGATTAGTCGCCTTCGGTAGTTAATATTTTTAGGGCAGACTGTCAGCCAACATTTAACGTGTACGATAGCGCTTTTTGCATCGTCCTGTAAGACGGATTACCCCCGAATAAATGTGCGACGGCGGGAACCGGCGCACCCCCCTTCCCACCTACGTGTTCCTTCCCGTCACGCAGAACACACGCAAATGTGCCAAGCCACCGAACTCGATCATTTTCGGCACCTGAAAGACTTCGGCATGCCCTTCGTTAGTGTACTTCGTTCTGCCTAAGGCAAGGATAGCATCGGCACGGAGTCCTTTTTAGAGGGTCATCAAAGGAGGAGTCATATGAATGGTACCCCCCCCCCCGTACACGTCCTTATTCAGGCCGAGCTCCAACCGCGGTTGGTCATTCCACACGCGTTCGACCTTCTTCGAGTTCTATTTTTTTTTTTTGTTGTTGATCAGCCTGAATTCTACTTTGTGAAGGCTTGAGAGCTGTCGGTCTGCAGCGTCTTTCTGCTGACAACGAAACCTGCATTGTGATTTCAGAGACCGGCAACCGTCCAGGGATTACGTGGGTCGTGCGACCTCTGCTCGGACTCGTTCTTGGCCTGATCGTTTCGGTTGCTACTGGAGGTTTCGCACTCTTCGCCCTGCTGAAGTGCAACAGCAAACAGCAAACTCAGCACAAACATGGAGCACACGAGGATGATAATAAAGGTAATGGGCACATGGGGCTGTTTACGGAAGTTAGGACATTTTTTGATCCCCGTCCGATAGTTGCGTCGAAAGCGCGCTCCAGGCTCTATTTGCGATTAGGCCGATCCTAGGACTTAAAGTTTTTGACAGAATTGATGGCCTACACGGTGCGTTCTATTCGTTTGTAAGAACGTTATGGGACGGTGTAAGGGTACGGCGGAACTGCGGAAGATGTATGGACTTCATCCATTTAAACGGGTCAGGTTTCCGTTCAAGACGAAATAAGCTTCAACACGTGAAGCGTTTCGTCATGTTAACAATCGCCCTTCAAAGGATTCCCCTCGTTTAAGTGTCGCGCAATGAACTCCTGTAAAGGAACAAACTGAACGTCTCGTAGAACGGTGAGTGGGGAAGCACAATATGGACGGCCGCAATGACGGCGGATCGAAATGCGATTTCCAGTCGGAAAAAGCGCCTTACTCCTGATCCGCTGTCGGAGTCGTGCCCTAGTTTAGTGTGCGTACCGTCGTAAGCTGAAATCGCTTATCTTCATCCTCTCTTCCAGCACTCGCTCCTCAAACCGACACTGGAAGTAACAAGTGAGTAGCGGATCGATTAAGTACGTTTATTAGATATTGGATTTGGCCCTTTAGAAAGTCGGACACGTTCAAAGGCAGCCGTAACGCTAACGTAACTGTACGGCATGAAATAACACACTCGTAGGCAAGCGACATCTAAGGCGAAAACATTACTATTATTACTAATGAGCTGATTATTAATATTGACACTTCTACGTTTGCCATTGAAACGTCACAATTGCATCAAATACCCACACACAGGCATTTTACCATCAGTGTCCAGTGAAGGGTTATTTGAGTCAATTTTCCGCTTCACAATCCACTAACGAAGTCAACCTTTGTAAATGGCCTGACATTGTCACGCACACTCGTCGGGCCTGTCCCGTTTACCAGGTCGATGGTACTATCCCTGCTGAAATCGGACGCCGGACCGGCGCAATGCGAAAACTCCCTAAATTCGTCGCGATCGCCCGCCGGCGACCAGCCGGACATGGCCCCTCAGTCGCTCCCAATGGCCACTCGCCCCGAAGAGCTTCCTCTGATGGACGCAGGACCACCGGACATTATTCAGCGGCATCCTGGTTCGATATCCGGCGGCGACGAACTGCAGATGACATCCGACGAGCTGACGGTGCACGACGAGGTTGACTTCTACGGCGGTTGGAGTGGATCCGAGACGGTGGACATGTTCTACAGGACAAGGACCTTGCGTGACGGAGGACGCCGGGACCACTTCGGGACGGGTAAATGGGTCGGGCGAATGTCACTGGCTAAAGCGGAAGCGTCACGTATCGGCCAGGTAGGGGCATTCTAGGTCGTAAATTTGTGGCAGAACAACTTGGACACTGGTCCTGTAGATGTTTCCTTTGCTTGTTAGCGAATTCTAAAAGGCGCGTTTGTGGTAGTTAGGTTTAAAGTGTTCGTGTTGCGAGCGCCAGGCATGGCCAGGCGGACAGGTCTGCTCAGGCGTTTTTTCCGCGTGCCGCAGCTGCACGCGATCGTCTGCGGGAGACTTCGTTGATTTTCTTGCCAAAAACGGTGTCCGGAAATTTACCGTTGGGGCGCTGTGCCCTTCTAGGTAATGCACAACGTCGGAGTTTACTCCACCCTCCGGACGCATCCACAAGGAGCGAAGAGTTCGCTACGCGGTAAAGTCAACGGCGCTCCGATCTGCACCAGCTCAAACGGAGCTCCGTCTTTCGGATCTTCACTTCCTCGTCAACAGGAGCACCAACACCACGTCCTTGTCAAGGTTAAACATCAACACCCGGCGACGACCGTTGTCAGCCCGCCACACGGACCAGCTCCGTCCTGCGGGCTATGGACATCGCCCAGTAACTCACTTGACCCCCCAGTGGAGGCTTCGTCGTCCTGTAACAGCCTCTCGGCCATTCTGCCACCAAGTTCGTCTCCCGGCAAAGATTTCCGCTCGGATACGATGTCCACGTTTGCCAACGGTGATGGCCTGCTCAGTGAAATCCAGGACCAACCTGATTCGGCCTTACTCGCCGATCCTTCGCTGATCTCATCGGCCGGCACTAGTCGAACCTCGCAGCGACGACCGCAGCAGAAACCTCGCAAACAGGAGCAGTCCGACGCCCTTCCGACTTCACCAAATCACGCGGACTATGACCCCACCGTGTTTAGCCGGGACGGTGAACGACAAGAGCAAGCCGACTTCGCCGAACTCTACAAGCAGCCGGCGGATCTGAAGACGCGACCTCACTTCCAAAAAGCCAATTCCGTCGAGAGCAGCGTGTAGAATTCGGGACGATGACATTGTTAAGCGCGACTCACCGCCGTGGTGGCCTGCGAGCGCCTCATGAAGTAGTGGCCTGCCCTGTGGCGACACTGGTGGTGAAATCTGAATAAAAACAGGTGATGTTCTGGGGACAAAAGGGTCGTTTTGGCATCGGATCGATTGCTCTGGAAGAGCGCGCGAGGTGTGGCGGGTACAAAGGGTGCTGAAGAATTCCCAGGTTGATGTAAATAGCACTCTTGAGGTCAAGGCGCTTCGACAAGGACTTGCACGCGTAAATAATAGATGAATGAAAGAGGTGACTTCGAGTGGCTTTGCCGTAGCAGTTGCTACTGAGGTGGGACCTAACGGTAAGGCACAAGTCGGCGAACCTGCTCAGCAGTTCAGGCTAACGACGAGATGCGGTTCTCCACTCAGAAACGGGGGGAGAGGATTGTTCAGGTTGAAGGGCGATTGTTCCTGTTGAGCCTTAGAAAATAAATACGAGGCGGTGTTCGATTATCCAGCAGACCGACTCGCCGTATAGACGTATTCTACGAGCTTCTGTAGATCGCCGATGTTCTGCCGCGATCATAACGGCCATTTACGATGGCTAATTTTTCTTATTTCGCACTGTATAATATTACATTTTATTTGTATTATTCACTGTACAGCTGATCTCTTATAATATTCTTTTGAACACACGTCATCGGCTATAAACAACCATGAGTTATCAGCCAAACCAAAACAGTGTCCACGCGTGCGGCTACGAGTTTATTAGAGCGATTACTTTCTAGCGGAAATTCTACGACAAACGCATCTCTATCGGAGTGTGCAGATTTCTCAAAAATGCGTCTCGTAAAACTTGCCATAGCACTGCGGGTATAACAAGTTAACCTTGATTCAGTTGATGTCTGCCCGCTTCTATAACCCTTAGAGATCCCTTTCCAGCTTCTCGATACGATGCTGCGTATACGCTCGAATCTCTGAACCAGCGAAGTCGACGATAGCGTCAAATAATATCGCCGTACTGGCGGCGCTCTACTCCGCGTCGGACGGTTACTGACAATTCGTGCGTTGGAACTTGACTAGGGCTCGAGACGACCGGAGCGACTCGCAGGCCCAAGGCCAATCGGGTGTGGTTCGATCTGCCGGATGAGGTGTCCGCTCAGGGTGGATACAAGACGGCCAAAAATTCCGTGGGAATTTTACCTGATATGGAACAGCCTAGTCGTCCATTCGGGGAGAAAGCTTGCGGGAAAAGGTCGGACGATGACGGAGAACCGCCATCTTATCTGCCCGCCGAAGTAAATAAGGCTGTACAAATTATAGGGTTGAAACACGGACGGATGAAAGAAGAAATTTAACGTGTACATACGATGTATTTTGCAACTCTATTTGTATAAAAAGAAACAACAAGTGAAAATCCTCGTTCCAAAAAGACACACACATACACACATATGTAAGTACCAAGAAAAATTAACCAAACAGACAGACAGACAGACCATAAGAAAAAAAAACAATAAAAAAGTGAAGACCATCGTGTCTAACTCAAATAAATGGTTATGTGGTCACTTCAAGAATGAATGAGAGCTGTTATATCTCTAAGTGGTAAAGTTAGTTTAGATGATCGAATTGAATTACTTCATATAAAAAAAACCCTTTCGAAAAAGTAATTTCTCCAAAATAGTTGATAACATTTTTAAAGTGCATGTGCACTTTAAAGAGAGACACGTAGATGCACGGGTTCGATCCCCGCCGTTAGAAATTTACTTTTATGGGGTCCGTCTTAGGAAGTTGATGCAAAATGTGGTTCCGTGAACGTTGAATGTTGGTTGACGGTCAGGTCTAAAAATATTTAAATATTTCTTAGAGCTTAGATCGTGTATAACTGTGATGGGTTCCTAGAGATCACATCCGAAGCATGTTCAAGGGCAGATTTCTGAATCGTTTACGATATCGACGCCCCTGGGATTGTTGGTTCAGTTCATGCAGGTGCAGACACGAGGAACTTTCGATCTTCTAATTATAACAGCACTCGCAAAATATTTCCATTATCCGTTAACACTACATCTAACCGACCAGAATGGAGCCATTTTTCAGATAGGACTGTGTAGTAACTGCTCAATAACGTTCTTGTCCTCAGACCCTCAAACAAATACAGAGAAGAGGGCTGGATGCTAGCGCCACTTCGGCTGCTAGTAGACTACTATTGAGCTGCGGATAGATAACAGCGATTACATGCGTCGACCACAATCAATCAACGCCGCCACCTTGGCCATTATCTGCTATCCGGCTGCAGCTTCTGTTAATCTGCTGTAAATGCATTGCCTCTACGTGCCTTAAGAACCTGTACGCAACCCAAAATTGCATTCGTTTGCCAAATTCAGCCCCTAAAGGACCGCTTCGAGATGGCCGGAAGTCGTTAGGTAGGATTTACTTTTAGTGGCAGGTCATCCGATGGCTGCGAGGAACAACGCGACCTTGCTGTTGTCTTCGACATGAGACGGACAAAATTTCATGGAGTACGAGGTCGACAAGTTCCGAACCGTCACCTTGAACTGGATAAACATCACGTCTATAGGTGAAGAGTCTACAGGAAAAGAACGACAGAACAGTAGTGCCCGTCAGCGAAGCAATGACCGTGAACGGCAGGGGTTGTCCCGTGGCCCGGGACGTCGTGGCGTTGCAGCCTGGAAACGAACTGGGTCTAGTTCTGGTGGGACTAAACGAGACGCGAGATCAGCGCCAGACGAATTCACGGCCGTCGTTAGCCGAAGCAGTCTTGGCCCTAGCCGAGACATGTTTAGATCGCTACTAGAATCTAACTGTGATTTGGGCGTACATTGTCAAAGTCTGGCAGAAGTAGATGTCACGGGTAGACCTTTCGGAGATGGCCAAAGGACACTTTTTGACATCGCTGTGTGTCTCAAAGTGGCGAGTAGACTGTCGAGGAGTGCAAGTTTCGTCGGCAAGTTCTGGCCGGAGGTGGGACGGGAAACTAATGACGAAAAGATTGTAGCCATCTGGGTCCAGCCGCGTCTACACTGACCTCAACAACAAGGACAACTGGCATGGATGAGGCTACCTAAGCGCGCTTCACAATTAAGTAGGTGAACAGCAGATTGACACAAAGCTCGGCACGCAACACCTGGGAAAAAGTGTCAATAAAACACATTACACACACTGATTTGTGTACAAAAATGCCAGCAACATGTTAATATTCCGTACTCAAGTTATTGCTAAACGGACTTAGCTAGTTCGCATTTTCTTATTTTTATGCCTCGTTTACTTAGTTTGTCGACCAACGTATCAATACTAATTAGTTCTCACGTGCGAGTCTGGCCAGAGCACGGCCGAATGCTTTGGTCTGGGCCAGTAAATAATCGTGGAAACATTGGCAACTATTCTGAGCGGGATGGTGGCCACTAGAGCAAACAGCCGGAGCCGTTTTTAGCTTGTCTTTGTAACACTACAGCGTTAATCGACAATCAAGGCGCTATATCCAGTTTGTTGAGCTGTCGAGAACTTGTCCCTCGTCTGATACGCTATCGGACTCCGTTTAAACTTTAATCACGTATCCAGACAATATGGCCGAAATGTACAATCGCGCTTACCCGAAAATACTCGGAAGTGGGTGGATCAGACCGCGAGCAGTCGGAAAACACCAACATGACTGTCATTAAGTTCAAGCTCCGTGTTAATGAATGGGGGCCATTTTGCTGCGGTCGCGGTAACTCGCAGCGTAACAGACAGCTCTGTCCAAGGAAACCGTTGAGATTCCGGCTGGCGGACTAGGAGGCCTTCATGTCCCCATTATTCGATCCAAAATCTGTTTGCTCTACGTATGGTGGTCAACGTGGCTTCGCATTCGTACGTCGCTACTGTAGAGCAGAACTTCTTGGGGAGAACTTTGCCCGCCGGATTTGCCACCCGACATGCGACCTTCAGTAAACTTGGATGAGTTTATGGCGTCGTGACCCAGTCGTCAAGCCGGACTCCGAATCGAAGGCGATTTCGCTGCTATCAGATTCATATCACATCGTCATGTTTTATAAATTACTAAACTGTTTTTCCCGCCTCCAGCGGCCGTCAAGACCCTCGTGTACACCTTTCCTTCAAGAAGAAGGCATGAGCGGTGTTTTGCGCTCGCGCTCGTCTTACTGCATCTGCATTTCGGACGCTCCCGAAAGTACACGGCGCGCCCCTCTATTCCGCGTGGAAGGGCTCAATACAAAAAAAAGCGAGAACCTTCGACAGCTGTGCGTGTGTCACGCACGTCGGTTGGAAAAGTTGATTCATATCGCCGCTCTGCCAGTCGCAAGTAGCTTTGCAACCCCAGCAGTAATAGACCGGGCCAAGCGGCCGCACAGCACCGCCGAGGAAAGTCACAGCCGATGCACGGCCCCCACGACCCGTCGTCACGCGGAGGCCAACGATCGTCGAAAAAGTTAATTAAGCTCGACAAGCGGCGAAAATAGTGAATGTAATCGCACGCAAAGGATAGTCGCCCGCTTTTGCGCTTTTGAAGATGGGGAGCAACACTCCGCGTCCCGTCTCGCCTTGGCGGAAGGAGTCGGAGTCAGGACTCGTAAGGAGTCAAGACTATCCGGCGAAGGAATTGCGCCTGCGCTCGGGGGACACACGTCACCACGGGGGGCGTCCGCCCCCTACGCTGAGTCGGTGCGAAAATGCAGTGGCGGACGCAGCCGCCTTCATCGGGCTTGCGTAAAGTCGCCGTACGATGAACCAGGACTTGCGTGAGTGTTGATTGCTTGGAGCTCGTCCAAGAAGACGGAGCTGGACAAAAGTGTTGGATCGATCTTTAAAGCGGCGTCGATGCTGTCCTTGCCAACCCGCGCTTTGGCACTGACTCGGTGGAGTTCTCCTTTTCTTCTTTTTTGTCTCGTGATACACGATGGCCACACCGATCGTGATGGCACCCCTAGATAGAGAATATCAGCCAGTGCAGAGCGCCTTAGCCAGAACTTTGTCGACATGCAGACCGGGGTTGATCAGGAAAGTATGACCCTATTATTTGGATCTGATTGGCATAGCAGTAGATGGCGTGTAATGTCCCCGATAGAACCAGCGACGACGCATGCAGCGGCAAGACTGGTGATAAGTGAAACCCTTAGAAACAGTCATGTATAAAGAGTTCCAGTACCGAATCCCGTAAAATCAAGGAACGCCATAGTCGCCGCAGTGTTAACGGTGCTTGATGGGAAAACGTCTGAGCGAAATATTTGTAAATAGTAGCTGTAACGGGTCCTCAGGGTCGCCTCCCAGTGTTACTTTAAGGTGGAATGTGTCAGATGAAGGAAACTAGCATAACGCTAAAAGCCCTATTCTTCTACGAGAGAGTTGATTACGCCTAGAAACTTAACCCAGGTGAGACCGATTCAGTCTGGATTAAGTAGAGTAAGGAACAACTGTTAGCTAGATTTATTTCGCTAATTTGACTCATTCATAAATTGTGCTCCAATAAAGTTGTTTGGCATCAAATAAAAATGGCGTCAAAATAAACAAGTATAAGAATAGTCAGCCTACCTCATTGCCAGAAGAACAATGTCGTTTTTTGCAGCTAGACAAGGATTAGGCTGTCACACGATCTTGACTGGCTCCTAGAACGTGATGGTTTTTATTGTTCGCATGACGACCACAGTTTCACCAGGAATATTCTACTGTATAGCTGATAGCTTTTTATGACTCTTTAGCGCACACGTTACTCAAGGTACAGTTTTGTTAGTTCATTGTTACAGGGGCGATTCACGGTCACGCTTTTAGAACTCAGCATGCTATTACAGATAACCTCGTCCCATAAATATTCCGAAAACAAGGCCTACAGAGGCGGCCTGGCGCAATAAAGAACTCATTATTGTGTTGTAGTCATAAGCCTACACGTTTACGTCTGAAACAGGTCAGGTTTTTTATTACGGCGAATCTAATTCAACCTCGTGCCGGTCTAAATAGCAGTACATGTACTCAAACAAGTATTTGCGCCTGCGCAAAGATCGATTCAATGGCTAGTTCGGGGTATCTGCTTTTTCCCGTTAAAATTGAGCTGGGTGCTGTAACAGCTATATCGCCTAAAGTACCGAGTGGTTTTCTATGAGGATTTAGGTTTGTCGTTCAACTGCGAACCACCCGAAGTGAAAGTATGCAGCATATGTACCCAAACAATCATCAAAAGTAAATAGGCTGATAGCTAAATTACCGCCTAGATAGTGGAGGCTGACTGATTACTGCAGGGAATTATTTTCTGGCTGAGAGATGAAAATAGAAGAAGAAGGCGGCGGGGAGGGCGAAAGACGCTAGGGCCCTCAGTTCGGCGTCGGGTCGGAAAAATATAGAGAGTGTTTTGTACCGCCCGCAGTCGTAAGAAATATAACCGACGTCTTGCTCATCTCTTTTGTGTCGTTCTGTATAAGGTGCACATAAGACTAGTTATGCGCGGCTCGGCTCAGGCGATTTGAATTGCGCACAAGGGCTGCCGGTGGAAACCAGCTAAACGTCCGGCTCACTGAGGAAGGCAGAAGTTTATGCATGTATCTGGCATGGCTATTCGACCGCCCGCTAATGCAGTGGCTTCCAAAGAATTCTGAAGGGCCAATCCAGTAATTAGTTGAGCCTAAACGGTGGCTGCCGTGCACCGGTCGGTTGTCGCCAAGCGGGCCCTAGTCAGAATGTGAACGGGTACTCCAAAGCCTCAGTAAAAAAAGTGTGTATATGCACAGAGTGAACGTTTGTCAGCAAGGAAAGCTGATAAGGCTTGCGGATAAGTATTAATTCTGCATGGAGTGGAATAACAGGTTACTGCGCATAGTTAGCCGGAAAAGTCGGTTGGCGAAGGTAGGATAGGACAGCTATGCCGTTGTAGACGCTGACCGCGAGCTCAAAGGCTCAAGTACTCATGGCGCGGTAGATGAAGTTGGGGCCCCACGGCAAACAACCGTTATTAGAGAGGAGGAAGCAGGTCTAGTTTAAACGTTATAATTTTAACGTTAAAACGTTATAATTGACCCTCTGTTAGGCACCGGTTCGCGGTGTTGATGACGTAGACATAGTAAAATGCCCCCTGTGGCCTTTATTTTGTCAAGTGTGTATGCGCAAAAATTGTTCTCTAAGCTTTCTAGCTGGCAGCATCAACGGTTTTAGATAACGCTCTCCTAACCTGGCTCTGAGCTGTTTCCTCTGTCAAGGCCTTGAGTGATGAGTATTACTGCATACGTAGTCTTTACGAACACTTCCCCCACTAATAATTCAAATCTGTCGTTTAAAGATTCGAAAGAGGCCCTTCTCGCCCGTCACACGACTGACGCGGAATCCGATAAGGACAGGGCACTCGTTCAAGGCCGAACTAACCGTTGAAAACACTGTGATCGATATAAGACCGAAGGCCTGATGGTGAAGGAATGCAGCGCAGCTATTTTGCCTCGAAAGGCTTCGCACATCTGGAAGCAGGTCTGAAGACAAAATTATTTATGAGTGGTAGAAACGAGTGGAAGAGTCGATTTCGGGATCCGAAGACGGGAACCGAACTAGACACGGGACAAAAGCCGGCTGAACGAGCAGGCTGCAGGACACAGCCCAGGCGCGTTCTAGATAGACTGGGGGCCAATATATTGAGAGGAAGCAGGTTCCGACAAGACATAACACGGTGGAGTGGCCGCCGAGCAAAAACCGGTAGGGGGTGGACAGTAAGAATTGCAAATGGGAAGAGAAAAGCTACATGTAGAGTGTTGGCAGAGACAGGGTTAGACACAACGTATTGGGAATCCGAAGGCAGTGGAAGGCTGAAGCGTTGAGGGACATTGTGGAAGGTGGTTGATATATGTGTCCGTAAAAGATGCGATAGAAAGTAAACGGCCAGATAACCCACGAGTGAAAAACCTTGCCATCGCTAGGAACCAGGTGCGCATGACGGTTGAATGCCACGTAGAGAGGTGGCCATTTCGGTTGATTATGAAAGGAAAAAGCCAGCGAGGATGATATTTAATAGCATGTTGGCGAGTAGAACTAGATATCCGAAATGGGAATGCGAGAGTGGTGGGGAAAGCTTGCCACTTGGAGATGACCTGTGACACAGCTGAAAATACAGATGTGATTCACTGAATTTTTCGTTGGACGCGTACTGGCACCGTCGGTGCGCTTGTCGACAGGGGCTATTAAAATGGAATTGAATCTACAGAAAAGAATTTTTATCTATTTGACGATATATGGAAATCTAAATTTATACTTTAGAATAAAATTTACTTGAGTGAATGGCTCACGTGATTTCGTCGCCGACCCAGATTAGCCAAGCATGTATTATTCAACACGTGTCGAAAACTCCTAATGGGCTAATTGATACTATTTAGCAGACTGTGTTGTTGTTGCTGTTGACAGTTCCACATCTTGGGCTCGTCCCTGAAGCTTCAGCGAATGCGCACTGCGCACAATCTGTTCAAAGAAAGGTCGTATCAATCGACCGGAAGTTGAATTACGATAAGCCAAACAATAAACATCGCTTTATTTCTCAATAGGCTGTAAGAGATCATTTTTAATGAATTCATTACACGACCAACAGAAGGGCTCAGTAGGTCTCCTATTAAGAATAGCCCGACGGTCATTATCCTTTAGCATACCGGCTGTCTTCGATGTCCGCAGAAAAATTATTACCATGAAGCGGCGAGAGGCTGTAACAAACCAAATAAAAGAGTATTATTGACAAATATTGAAGCCTCATACATTTGGAAATTCAGTGCAGACGTTTGATGGTGGGAGGCGTACACTGAAACCAACGGCGGCCTCTCGCCAGCGGCCTAAGTTACCACAGCAATGGCAGATAACTTGCACAGTACAATGTTAAGAAAGGCTGCCAACTGTAACAACAAGGTCCTCGTTGGATGCACGAAAGGGTTCGGGAAGAAAATACAAAGCTCTGAAAGCTGCGGAAGAAATAACCGGCTATCACATTCATCTAGGCCGAAATTTTCTCGATGTATTTTTTCCCATTCGGTAACATCCGCCAGTATTCCTACCATGCAAATAGATGACCAGCCATTGTGTTTAGTGAATACCAAATTTGTTTCTCTTTCCTCACACAAGTTATTGAAATGCTTACATATGTATGCATACGCGGTTGCCAAACAGGGCGCCATGATGACCACTGATAAACAATGTCGATTTCTCTCTTTATAACGAGATTATGGCTTGACAATGGTGCATTGAATAGGTGTGTGTCCTACAGTGGTCAGTATAATAATTTACCTTTTGACCACAACATGTGAAGCATCTGTGTTCAAGCTAGAAAAAACGACGAAACGTTGCAAAATTTAGATCTCCTCCGACATAGAAGCAGACGTACTAACCACTCACCGTAAGAAGTGCTTTACACGGCCTGTCTGTGCAATTGCCACCAATGGCGAAAACACCACTGAGAAAATGAAGCGAACGAGCAACCGCAGTGACCGTTGGCGACCTCAGTTTCCGGAAACTTATCGGGTTCCGAATATTACGCTATCAGAGTCGGAATTTATTGAAGCGACATTTGCAAACACCTGTGTGATGAGTGGGCTTCATAGAACAGGTAGGCAGCTACGACAGATGCGAATCGAACGATGGAAACGCCCGTTATTCTACTAAAAGCTGCCACCGCGGTGACGTTTCGAACGGCGCTTTTTTTCGACCTACTACTTGCTTATCGTCCCTTATAAACGAGCTATACTTCTGCACTCTTTTTTCTCATTCATGTTATGTTGATTTTACGTTCACCCTAACATCGGCCACAGAGATCTGGGGACGATGGCCATAACTTGCTAGAAGCTATACAATTACTGTGGCTAGGCTGGCTTGTTTCACATTGATAAATTGTATCTCCTTGTTGTAGCTCTGCTGATAGTATGCTATTGGCGGTAATATATTATTCATGTTCTACCTTCATGACAAAAATATTCCTGTTAATTGGAGAAATTGTTATAATACAATGCTGTATGCCTAAAAAGAATGGAAGTACCTTGAGAAACTAGATACGGTAATGATTGCTATGAGAAGAATAAGACTGAGTCAAATTGCCGAGCAAGCATCGAAATTTTAGCGTGGAACAGCCAGAGAAGCACAAAACTGACGATCATATCAAAAAACCAAACTTATATTCAAAGATTAAAGCTCATCTGCAGATATACGAACAAACGCCTGCTGCGAAGAGAGACCGTTAGGAACATCACAGGAAATGATAATCTTGCTAGAAATAGCCGTGAGAAGGTTCGCGCCTTTACAGACTTTTCTCGATTTCGTTTCTGTCATTTTTTCGTGTTACGGTCAATTTTTCGATAGATACCGTTATGCTTCACCCCGCAAAGCTGGGCTCTCCATAAAATACAGTTTATTGCCAATAAAATTCCTCGTGTATTTTAAACCAAAATATTGCTTACGCTATTTCCATATTTTTCCACTTTGTTTCTCTCAAGTTCTGTGAAGATAAGCATGTGGTCAAGTGGTTTGAGGCACTCATAGCCACTATAATTTAAAATAAAGTGATAAAATCAAACTTTGATGATTATAGGGCTGTAACTCATTTGCATATAATATATTTGCACATATTACGTTTAAAAAGTTATTAGAGGACGACACGTTCACTTTCGTGCCAACTTTGAAGCTCTGAATAAACATTAGCGTGACTCTACTAAATGAAAATCTAAAAACAATACAGCTAGTTGATATGGTCCTAAAACGGAGCACTTTAATTAACATCTAAAGACATTTCGCTTGATTATATGCTTTGAATTCTCTAAAGCCTCTAACAAAGTGAATCATTTTTTCAATTTATCTAAACTTAAACATTCAGAAACTGTCACACGAACTGTCAGGTAAATTACAAGCGACTCGAAGAATCCTTCAGCGTTAAGATACGCGGCAGTTCAGCTCTTTCGCCGCGTTCTCCCCTGATTTTTTTCTTCTTCTTATGTTCCACTGTGATGTCCAGTTTCTCTGATGTCCCACAGAGTAGATGAGACCGCGTTGATTTGCTACGTACGTTCTAAATTTTAAGGGCACCATTCCGTCCCCGATTAGTCACAGATGTATGCATATGATTTTACACGGCTCCTCCAGCATTGTGGCTAAATATCAAGTGCTATACAATCTAAAATTGGTTTACTGACATCGCCAATTTTCGTCCAGGAAAATACGATGCTCTTTTTGAAAAGTTCGCATACAACCACTTGTGTGTGTACCTTTAATAGCGAACCCAGCAACAGTTTTAGACGCCATCAGAGATCTTGGCGTGTTGATATACCCGCAACTCGATTTCAACAGATATATTGCTCAAATCGCACTGCCTCGCTCATGCATTTTTACGCGAATCTATTGTGAAAAAAGCTGAGTTTCGCATGAATCTTTTTATGAATGAATGTTGATGAATGAAGAATGAAGTTTAAGGAAGTTTACGGACCTTCTGGTCACCCACTGTTAAGGAATTTGGCTCAAGAAATCTATAGGGGCTCTCGGAAAAAGCTTAGAATAAACTTGTGGATTATTCAACCGTTAGGTGTAAAACTGACCGTTCTTCCATACCTTTTCCTCGATTCGTCCATATTTTTGGTATATATAAGGCTTCTCAATCTAATCTCAAAATCTAAAGTTGTCAGAACTATTTTAGCATAAAGACGAATTATCTACTAGAAAGTATTTTTACGCTCTTTTTATATAGTATAGCCAACCTGATGCTGAAATAAAGGAGCAGTTAAATCGAATAATTGCATTGTATTCGAAAAGCTTGCAAAATTCAGTACGTATTAACTACGAGTTCTTGGCCAGGTTGTTCTGAGATTATGGGAATATATATATTCATTTACTGTATTTCGCTATTTTATTGTATTCCGCTCGCCTACCCTCATTAGCGATGTGTACACAACCTTCATTTGCTTAAGGATGTGGTCCGCGTTGCTCATTCTTATATGTGCAACAGCGGCAAAAGAAATCCAGGTGATAGATAAACTTAGCATGTCGGATAGTGACAGCAGTTATAAGACAGACGCGATGGGCCCCGCCCAGTTTGTCGTTGTAGTTTTGAACGCAAAAGCCATTCTACTTAGATAGATATCATCAAAAATTCCCGGGTGTGACAAAATTTTATACCTTGTAATTGGCGAGCGCGTTAGCGTTCGATACGATGAAAATTATGATAATCTGGTCAAACGTGCGTTGGTATGGGAGGCCATTATGGCTTCTACGAGCAGGCAAATAGGATTATGCGAAACTAGATGCACTTCTAGGGGTTAATGACTAGTCAAATAATGGTTATCATCAGAAGAGATCAGTATGGCAGTAAATAGAGACAATGTCCGCGCTCAAACTCAAAATTTTTTTGCCAATGTATGAAGGTATTCCACACGTAGTCACCCTTACCGTTGTTGACCGAGGGCACAGGATCTGCTCTGCATTTGTGAATCGAAAGATATCAGTGTGACATATATTTTCTACTTTGCCGAACTCAGTCAGCCATTGAACAACTTCCTGTGCTCGAGGCTTTGACATGGTACGCCCATCTATCGCTGTTTTTAGTTAGATAAAACATTCTGCTTCTCGTAAGTCTTAACGGCTTGCAAAAAGCCAACTGGGAAAATTCAATACATTTAAAGAAAGTGTGCCGACAAGGATTCAGTAACCATAAACCTTTAGAAAATCTGACTGATCGCACTATTAGATGTGTAAATACGCGTACATATTTTGTTCTTATCCCCAGGCTGTCGTAAGAAAGCTCTGTCCCTGTTGAGGAATATTCTAAAGAAATATATTCCCTCAAAGGTTTTATGTGCGAATTTTATTATTCTCACATTCTCTCATCTGAGTTACTGAGATTATATTATATACCCTAAAATATATATATATATGGTATATGTATATATATATATATA
>MNPL01004679.1:8945-20746 GCA_002081605.1 Tropilaelaps mercedesae
ACGCTAATATTTAGTAATTTTATGCGAAATGTTTGGGAAATATTTTGTGATTATAATATCATTGAAGCGAGGCTAATAAAAAGTTACTCGCTTTGTACAAGGCGCTTTTTGAGCATTTTTGCGTGCTTCAACAGTTAGTTCAAAGTGGTCTTACTTTCGACTTTGCCGGCCAACTGGAAAACTGTAAATCACGTTGCAAGAGCAGAAGAGCTGGTAGAGACAACTAATCTGATTAAACTTGCTGCGAAGGAAATCTATCGATGTTATCACTTGTCCGTAATTTTTTTTTGAAATTGTCAGGGACATTGAAGCACCTATTCTGCGAAACAAGTCAGCAACTCGGTGGTATCAGACACTTGCGTTTTGTAGATAGGAAAATTGAACAATATATGGCACATACAGGGAGGTTTTATTGTATTGTTTCAGTATAAGTTGATGTTGTGTTTGAGACCTGGTTGCAAAGCGAGTACTTCAGGGAAAACTGTTTGTTCATGTCAAATTGCTTGAATAGGGTTTTGTAAACCAGTGATTTATGGATCCCTTTTCATAACGTTATCATCGCAAAACATTCCTCGGCAGCGTATGTGGAAGTCAAAAAATGATTTAATCAAAAAATTATTCGCGCTCCTCTGTTCGATTGGTACAGACCTCAAGGGCCTTAGTTTGATTAGATATACGACATAAGTTAGATACATACGTGCAGATTTCCTAATGATTGCAGGGTCTGAATGCGGTTCTATCGAACATAATGAAAGGTCACTCTTCGGCTATAATTCGGACCCGAGCCCGAACAGAAACGGGTGAGGATGTTGGTGACTCATCAGGATTGAGCGCCATTATTTCAATCGACCGCTCGGTGCGCTCGACGACACACTCGCAGGCATCAACCTCCGCGGTAAGTGGCGTTGGAGTTGGCTGAAAATGCTTACACTCGCCCTCAAGAACAAAGTTAATAAACACGTGAAACTTATAATTATTGTTTAACCAATGTAATTTTAACTAGTCCGTCATTTTTGTCGATTTCAGCAGATAGCTAGCACAGATATGCCTACATCTGATGTGTGACGTTTTTCATGAGTCCAAAGGGCTTTTGGTCATGTTCTCGTACTACTATTAGATTAGATGAATAAATATACTGTTCATTCTAGTTGACAACCTAGCATCAGCTCAAATGTAATGCGTTTCTTTGCAGAGATGGCAGGTTATGGGGGGATCGCGTTTATTGGGTTTGTTTCAGGTACAATATGTTAACAACCACGCGTGTACAAAAATTTGACGTGTGATAGTAATAGCATTCTTAAATCTGTCTGAATGAATTATAACTTTTGTTTGTACCACGTGTATCGAGTGCTGCGGTCGTGTTGGTCAATAACGCAATAGTACTGCAAGAGTAATACAACCAGTAATTAAATATGCTTCTTTGCCTCTGGCGTGGATTACATTTGGTAAAATAGTGGTAACAGGCATAATACGGCACACGTTTATTTACTTCGACAACGGAAAGTGAGCGGATTCATTCCTATAGGGTGTACTTTTAGAGATACTTTAGATCGGTCCCGCCTTGCAACAACAAGGGAGTCCTGAAACACATCGAGGCTGCAACAACCCGAAGCGATGCGAAAAAATCTGTGCGAGAATTTTCCTTTGTAGAAATGTTTCTTCCGGACAGACAACTATAACTAATGACATACATACTAGATTGCCTAAACAATATTCATCATTGACGCATTGTTAGTCACGCCGAACCTTCTTCAGGTGTATCCACGGGCTAGTCATGTTATGTCGTGATGACTATGTTAATCTTGGAAAACTGCGTATAAAATCGATTGTGGTAGCTAGACTAAGCTTTCGGACGAGCGTAGAGAGACAATACACTTTTTGGCAGTACGGCGCAACGTAAAGTTAGGTGCGATTGAACTCATTGAAATTCTTTACCTCTGCATCTGTTTCTGCGGTCTAGGTTCTCGATAGGTTCCAACTAAATTTTGTAGGCTCTTTTTTTATAGAAGTACGCGATAATATTTTCTTAGAAGTGCTCTCGCTCTTGTTTAAAAAGGCTTGATCAGTCTAGCCAGGCAAATGTGCAGATGAGAACGGGGAGTCAAAGTTATATATCCTCCCGACATCAACAAACCAAATATGCGTATCTGATAATGCTTATCTGATAATTTCGGCTGTTGGTATAATCAGGCTGTACCGAAGGAAATCTTTTGATGTTACGTTAGCACTCAAGCATAACGGCAAAAAGACAACTTTGAAAAACCTTTCCCCTAAGAATATTTATTATCGATTCTCGTAAGGTATTGAGTTATTAAGGAATAACTGGTATTGCATCGGCCTCGGCGTTGTGAACGCGTGTCTGTTATACAAAAGTGTGGGGTATAACTCCGGGAAAAACGAATGAATCCAGTGCGAATCGCTGTTGGCTGTACAGGCTTATACGTTTTTTGCTTGTAATTCGATACAGAATTAGCACAGTCCCGTGCGTAAGCATCTATTTAACGCGTTGCCCAGTTTGTGGTGGCCTATCGACATGGAAGAAATGAATGAATATTACTACTAGCGCATGAAAAACAACAATTTACTTGTGTATTTATAATGCCGCAGGAGCTTCGAACGCGTTTTGACTTAACAACGCATAAGCATCAATTAACTTTAGTCTGCTCTTAACAACGCATAAGCATCAATTAACTTTAATCTGCTCTTCTGTTGGCTTGCTTGGATTTCGTCTACGCTTGCTCCATGGTAAATCCAGCCATCGACCGTTATTTCAAAGCCAACAACATCAACGCCTTCGATCCAATTTGATGCTTCTCAGCTTCCTCAGGACACGACGGATAGCGGGACGATTGACGCACGCACATCGACTTCAATAGCCCCTGTCACAGATGAGGAAACTTGTCCCATCGGCGAACCTAAGGAACCTAGCCGTAAGCATACGATGACATATACGGTTATTAGGAATGAGAAGTTAATTCATTTATTCTAACCACAAGAGTATTTCCAAAAGTGCCAGCTTAAAAACTAATCGTTGACGGTCATCGGTGTGTGGGATTAAATTTTTCTTTAAATAACTACCTATTTCGACGAACCGTAAAACTGACATTTAAATGTATTCGGCTAATGGTGAAGCTGACATACAAGTATAGTACGAGAGCCCTCTAGTCTTTATGGTCAAGTTAAGCGTCTCTTCTTTGCTCTTTTCGGAATGTGCAGTGACGTGGCAGGAGAAGATAGAGAAATACCTGGAAATTGCTAGAACTCTCGTGTGTAGTATGCTGGTGAGCGCTACCGCAAAGCTCCACTCATTTTCCGGAGGCTATCGAGAAGTGGCAAAACTTTTGGCCAAGGACAAGGAGCTCGTCAAGCAGCGTTACCCTGATGGGCTGGCAATATTAACCGAGGAGTACCAAAACCGTATGGACGCCAGAGTACCTGTATATAAACCTTCGAGCAGCGAAGGACTTGCCCAGGTGAGCGGCTTCATTCTAACTGGTGCTTAGAAATCCCTCTTGACCGATTACTACCAAACTAATAGAAGTTTTTGCTGGGAATTCCCATAGCTTCATAATGCGCAGAGGCATAATGGGCATATTACCAGTGCTTGTTTACATCCGGTTGTGCCCAATAGCCTACGCCTGCATACTCTTAGTGTGTGCCCCATATGTTTCTTTCGTTTCATTGACTGTGCGAAGATATAGATTCTCTCAATACAACACAGCCGATCTAGAAATGAATATGACCTTGTGCGATTTTTTGTCAGATAACGTCTTCCTACAAGGTTTGTGAGGTACAAGTGAGCGTTTGTGAGTGTGTGTCCATGACCCGAACTAACGCTTGCCATTGTGTGTGTGCAATCCTCTTTTGTGCCATATATCTTGCTGTGCTCCGCCGTATGTTCACATCTTCTAACAGGAACTTCAACAAATTAAAAACGACTTGAGCGAAGACGCGTTGACGAACAACATGTACAAGCGCGAACCGCTCCTTGCACAATTCTTTACGGCGCTAGTATACGCGTTTTATGCGCGGACTGAGATCGTTTGCTATCTGGGCATCGTCTACAATCAGATCAGCACGGCAACTCTACTTTCTCTACCATTGCCATTCATGGTGTTCCTTTGGGGTTCGCTATCGGTGCCGCGGCCGTCGAAAACGTTTTGGATCACCGTTATCACATATACCGAGGCGATCGTCGTAGTGAAATATTTGTTCCAGTTCGACTTCTTCAAGTGGGACTCCGGCTCAATGCGAGGCACCGCGTTCGACCCACCGAAAATGTTGGGTATCGAGAAGAAGAGTGGCGATTCGAATTATGCGTTGGATGATCTCATTCTGCTGTTCCTCGTGTTCCTGCACCGATTCGTACTAAAGGTTTGTGGACGTCCGTTGCACCCCAACTTAATAATTTTAGTGCGGTCTATTCACTAACATTGTTGTACAATAGATTGTATTTTCTCGAATAGTGAGTGGAAAAGGAGCGTGAATACTAACAGTGATGTGTTACCCTTTATTGGCCCAAATCTCGAACAGAGCCTTGGCCTCTGGAAAGACACGGACCGGAGCTTCGTTGATGATTCGAGTGATTCTTCTAGCTCGACCGAACATCTTAAAAATGTTCTGCTAAAGCCTACCGTTGATAAGTCTATAACGAAAACAGATTATAAAACCAAACCCAGCACACACCAGCTCGCTACCCCTAAAGGCGGTGGGGAAGACGATGCGTTCTCGGAGAATGCCGTCGTACCGGAAGAAGAGGAGCCTATAGAGGAAGAGTATGAAACCGAAGGGTTTTCTTTTCTACAAGGGTGAGTCGTAGATGAAGTATATTAAATAAACGCTGAATACGCTATGTGCAATGGCAACGTACCAATTTGTCTCAAAGACAGTGAATTTTGCCTCGAACAACTTCTGTTTCAAAGATATCACTCACTCAAAGCTATGTGTAACGTCCGTCGGGTTTATTCTATCAAGAAAAAATAAGATGAAAATGTGAAATCAAGTGATTTTGAAGCTGACACATTCGTGCGTGTACTCCTTTACACTAGTACTGCATAGGTGAAGTGTAGAAGTTCAATTTTGATGGAAAAAATAGCTATTAGTGTTTCACATAATGACTGATTTGTCTTGACTTACAGGATGCACTTCTATCTAGCTCCATTTAAGGCCTTCTTCACGAGTTTGCTTCACCCACCGTATCAGGTATGCCATTTAGCCATTTTAGCGGAAAGCAAGGATTGGCGGGATGTCGGTACAAACGAACCCACTTATCGTATACATGACAAGGGTGCTCGTCGACATTCGTTTTTTTTGTTCACTATATTTTCGCAGGCTGCATTTAGGAACCCGTTTCGCATGGATTGAGTCATGTTAGATTTTCGGTCACTACTTTGCTTGAGAGGTACCGAGTTGCGCTGACATAACTCGGTACCTCTCAGCGGACTCATCAAATTGCCCCATGTGCAGGAATTTCCTCAACAGATTTTTTGATTGGTCCGATTCCTTCGGGGTTCTAAGAAGCAACCCTCTCTCGATGCTCTTTAGAGTCCCAAGTTACGTCGCGGAACGCTGGCGTCAACAGCTTTTAATTTATGTTGGACGGGCCAGACTAACCAAACCAGACACACACTTTCGATGAATTAACAGAAGCAAAAACTAGATGATATGGTCTTGATTTTTGACATTGAATGATAGTCTTGCTTCGAAGTTGATCCTCGTGCCAAAAAAACATTTCCAAGGTATCGTAGTAAAAATATTGGAAAAAAGACCACGCTAGTTAAAGGCAAATAGTTTAGCACCTATGGCTAGGCGAACACTAGCCAATTTCGCTGGATTAACCTAAGTACATCCTCTCAGGACGCCCCTGCCATGTACTAGCATTTCTTTCTTGCTTGTATATTAGGTGGCGACGGACGTCTACGCGTGGATGTTCTTCTGTGACTTTTTCAATTTCTTCGTGATGGTGTTCGGCTACTGGGCATTCGGCACCGGCGGTAACGATGAGGGCGTTACGGCCTACTTCGAAAAGAACGAAGTTCCCATACCCTTTCTAATCATGCTTCTGGCCCAATTTGGCCTTATCGTTATTGACCGGGCCCTTTACCTCAGGAAGTACATCCTCGGTTCGTATTTTGTGGCATATTTAGAGATGGATGTAGTAGCGCGTCATGCAGTGACATTAAAGTCTTTTTATTCTTCATTAATTTTATACAAGATTATAAGAACCGGGGCGCATGTTGTGGTGAAAGATAGTACATTTCCGGAAAGTCAAGGGAAAGGCATCTATTTAGTGCGAGTTTTTCTCTAGCGCAACCAGATTTATAGTATGAGCAATTTGATTTGACTCTTTACGTTGATTCGACTGCCCCGTTACGCTTGGGGTTCCACTAAACTTTATTCTTACACATCCCTTTCGACTTCGTTGCAGGCAAACTGATCTTTCAACAAGCGATCGTTGTGCTGATTCACATCTGGATGTTTTTCGTTTTGCCTGCCATCAGCCAGAAGACCTTCGCGGAGACCATTCCCCCGAAACTGTGGTACTTCACCAAATGTATCTACTTTCTCCTTTCAGCCTATCAAATCCGCTGTGGCTATCCGACGCGCATTCTGGGCAACTTCTTCACAAAGAAGTACAACTACCTCAATTATTTCCTATTCAAGGGGTACATGCTGGTTCCCTTCCTTTACGAACTCCGAAGCTTGATGGACTGGATCTGGACCGACACAAGTATGGTGCTTGTAGATTGGCTTAAGATGGAGGACATATTTGCTAGCATATTCATGCTGAAGTGCCAGCGTCGGGCCGAAGAGGAGTACCCAGCGCCTCGAGGAGCGAAACGGTCTTCGCTCATCAAGTATGGAATGGGTGGAACCCTATTATTCCTGATCATCCTCATAATATGGTTCCCGTTATTGCTCTTCTCCCTCGGAAATACCGTGGGTCATTCACTGCCACCCCAGGAGTGTCAGATCCAGTTGAGTATAGGCGGATACGAACCACTTCTCTCAATATCAGCGCAGAAGAACAATATGCCGAAACTATCTGGCGGAGACTTTGAGGAGCTTTACAGGAAATATAAAGACTACAGTCGTGCGTTAAACTTCCTCGCAAACTATGACCAGAGCGACGTCGTAGTGGCAATGCTCAATGGTAATTCGGCCGCCGTGTGGAGCATCTCGCCACCGTCAAGGGATGCGCTCCGCAAGGATCTGCTCAATGAAACCACTCCACTGGAGCTCAAAATCAAGCTCACTTTCTTCAGGGAGAAGAACGATTCGGATGCTGACCCGGTAACTTACACAAGCGCTGCCATTGTTATTTGCTAATTGGTAATAACAATTAACTATCTGACTGTCTCAACCAACTACGCGGTGGATAGCACAGTTAGGTCCCCTTGGCTGCTTTAATACTTGCTTTAATTTTAGATCATTGAATCGACTTCATCAGAAAGAAAGGTTTCTTAAGCCTAGCCAAGTTTTCTTCTCTATCAGATGATTCTGTTGTGTTCTCGATTTTTAGGCTTTTTCCATTTTTTGGTTAATTTACACCGTTAACACGGAGATAATTTTCCAATAACAAAAAAAGCAAGTGCCACAGATTGATTCTTGCTTAAAAAGTCACTATGTAGGTAATGCCACAGGAAAAACCTGGGGCAAGGTCGAATAATGTGAATTTTTGCTTGAAAAATGGATGCTCCTCTGTGAAGGTTGACAATCTGTCGAATATGTCACAAAGATAGCGGAGGTCAAATGATAAACTTGATGAATAGAATGAGAGAGCTTTCCTCGGTGGGATTGTACTGGCTTCTAGATGATATTGTGGCATGGTTTACAATTTAATTATTATTTATTATTATATCGATCGTGTCGATGTATACGTATCCACTGTGTGATTCCCACTTAACAAATACTTTTTAGTATCGTTACTATGATAATCATAATACCCTTTCACCTATAAAGACTAAGTGTATAAAAAGGCCAACTCTCTTTGCATGGACAAGGGTTAAGCATGAAGCAACGGTCTGTCTTCCACTGAATGCCAGTTAGGTTTTGTTACGTAGTCGTCTTGTGTGAGCCAATGTTTAAGTTCAATTTGATTATTTTATATTGACTGCAGGAAAATAAGTCTAAAAACAAACCTGGTTATCAACCGGTAAATTTGAAAACATTATTTCACCGATAGTTGCATGTCGTTTGCATGGTTTTAAACGGGTGGCTGATAATTAGTTGATGACAATAATTACTGAATCTTTCATATCTTAGGGTCTCGTTCATGTTCGTATTCCCCAAAAAAAGTAATGCACTAGAAAAAAAAATATTCTACAGCATAAATAGAAGGATCCACTCGTAAGCCACCCAGGACAAGCGTAAGCTTATTATAAGAGAAAAGTTTAAGAAAGGCGTTATACAGTAAAACGTGAAACTATGGTATACAATCGCAGCTACTCAATATAACCGAGGTCTCGTCGGCATTAAACCTTGAGAAACTGTGCGCTGGGTTTCATGAACCATTCATGAACGGTTTAATGTAAAAACTTATTAACACAAAATTTTTATTTCAATTTGAAGGGAAGGAATGTGGTCACAATCCTTTTCGTAGATATAAGTAGATTTTTCGGTGCACTTAGCCAGGCTTACTTAAGTTATACACTTTCTTCATTAGCGCGGATTTAGCAAAATTGAAGAAATTAAGTGCATGGTCATAGCAGAACAGACAGCAGTGCATTAATAAAACTCGGAAAATTAATTGATTGAAGTTAAATCCACAAGGAAAACACTCGCGGGCATCTGAATTGCTGAGAACGCACCAGCAGTTTCTTCTCTGTAGCACTTCTGTTGATTTCTGGTTCTGAAACGCTTAATGCTAGTTAGGAATTAAACGCTGGTCGTTCAACGTTGGATGGCCCTGAGCCCTCCTTTTTCTATTTCACATATTTTGGCGACCCACGCATTGGTATTTATCCTTAATTTTTTGTCGTTGTTCGCCAGGCCATAAATGAGTCGCTTTTAAAGGGCTTCTTTGCTACAAGTGAATCAATCTTCGTCCGAAGCGATCGATTGCCGCATCTCCCTGAAGGCATTGCCAAAATTATCTTTGTTCAACAACATACTTCACTTTTAAATGGCAATTCACTTTTTAAAATTTCAGAATACTGCAATTTGTTTAGTTCCAAAGATAGTAAATTTGTCTTTAACGATGCCACGCTTCGTTGTCTTAAGGCATGAGCTTTTTTTGGAGTGCTTCGAAAATGCTTACAACATGTGCTTTTTTTGAAGGGTTTTGGAAATGCTTAAGACATGTGTCGAAGACCACCCGCATGTTTTGAACGTAGTAAAACTCAATGAGTTCTCGCTAAAACATAACACGATTTCTAAAATAATTTGGTGGCTTTTTCCAACACGTTGCTTTTGGAAAATGTTATTTTATAGGTTGAGGCTTGATTACACTATCTTTGGAACCCTTTGAGCGGCTTGAACGTAGAGTGTGATGCACTTATTATATCACTAATTGATTAGCTCATTGTCACGTTCTCAGACAACAACGCTTGAGGATAGCAAAGATCTAGTGGACCAAAAAGCACGGGATCAAATGGCGGAGATGCTTTCGAGAGGCTACCGAGACATTGATCCCGGAGAAAGCGATGGACCCGACCAATTCGCGATGCTACCAACACTGCTACCGAAGTTCATTCATGTACCTCGAAAAGGTCCTGCAAAAAAAGTCACGCATTTTGAGCGAGACCCCGAATCAAGTAGGTGTATTCAATTTAGAGGTTTGTAAAACTGTCCAATTTTTTTGACAAATTGACAGAATGCCATGCAGTAGCATAGCTCTCACATTGAAATGCCACAGTTCAAATGCAATTTTTCTTTATTAGGCTGGATCTGCTTAGTGCTAGAACGCTAACTTATTTTTTACGACCCCTGTATCTGTTTCGTCCGCCCAGAGGCATTGCGAAACCTCAGCGTCAAGTTGTCGTACAGCAATCCGAACGCAACGCCGGGCGAATGGTGGGAGGTTCGCGCATTGCCCTGCTCGAAGGATGATCCATATCCCTTCATAACGGACCTCAACGTCTGCGGCTACCTGACTGTGGTTATCTTTGCCGATAAGGTTTTTCCGCAAGCGCTGTCTACTATCTCGTCTTATGGGTATGAAGACTTGATTGTTGGTGTAAATGTTGCTTACGTTTGAACTTAAACCGAATGTCTTTTAGGCCATAAATAATTTCTAATCTGCAATATATGTGTCGTCAAACATCGTTGAAACAGAAGATACAGAGGCATTTAAAAGAATCAATCCGTAAACTACCAATATCAATGATTCGAAATATAGTTTCAGTATTTATTATATGTACTTTCATTGTTGCCGTACGAGCCACTGTAGTGATTAACAAACTGATTATAGTTCTTCGTCTAGCCATATTTTTGTTATCAGTAACATACGATACCAACAGGGCGGGGGCTAACGTTTAACTGATGTGCTCTCCTTTCGAGTAAAAGTTTTCTTACCGGTACCTTCATAAAAGCAGTGGCTACATTAAATATTTGTCTCGCGCTCTCTCTCTTTCTCTCGCTCGCTACGATGCCTTGACCCGTCTCCTATTAAAGAATCGTTGGTCTATACACCACCTTCGTTTTGCTCGTGTCTCGTTTCCTGCGTGGCTTCATTGCCAATACCTCGACGCGGATCATGTTCGACGACATGCCAAACGTCGATCGCATTCTGCAGCTCTGCATGGACATTTACCTTGTGCGAGAATCAAAGGAGCTAGCTCTCGAGGAGGATCTATTTGCCAAACTCGTTTTTCTCTATCGATCGCCGGAAACACTGATCAAGTGGACACGCATAGTACTGCCGCCTCCACCGCTGACCCTCGAACAAACCGCGCAAGGGCACAGGGATCAGGGCCCGGGCAAAGACCAAGCGGGACAGAGCGGCGCGCCCGTGACGGGTGGACAAGTCACTCAGCGGAGACCCCAGCAGGCTCGTCCGCAGTAGTTGTACTACACAGCCGCGCGATCACTGATTACCCAGATCAACCGATACTGATTCCGATGAGTAGGCGTAGTGATAACCGAAATTACCAACACCAGAAGTCGACGATTTAATCACTGCAGGCTCATCTTGATGCAGTAGCGGAGCATATTAGCGGCAGTGTCAGTACCTATGAAGGGACGATAAACTAGCTAGTATACGACGTTAGCGACTGGTTGAGGAGAGGGTGGGAGACCTCTTTCCACTCGTAAAGTTAGCAGGGACGACCAAGTGATACAACGACGCATCATCCCCAGTATAGGACTTACGTAAATGTCCTTAGATCTGGCTTAACTAGTCAACTAGGCTGTACTTCATTAATCTAGTTTTTAAGCAGTTGACAAAAATTGTCGGTAAGGTGAATTTCCGTTTAATTGATTCTGCGCATGCAAAATTCGATTATGTTTTCTGAACGATGTGTTTTTACAGTACCCTATAGCTGCAGGGTAAAATAGGTGAGGACAGAAGAAAATAATTAACAGTGTAATATATATATATATATATTACACTGTTAGTATATATATATATGTATACACGCCTACTCGCACCCGCGTACCCGCGTAGGTCAATTAATGACGGACTCATCGAAGAAAACTTACGGCGCGGTTTCAAATCTTATTTAACGTCCATTAAATCCGCGAGTTCGCGTGCAGTCATTTGTTTAATAGTTACAAAAAAAGCTAAGCAATTTAAAAGGACTAATAACTATTACTCTTTTTCTATATATATATATATATATATATTTATATATATATATATA
>MNPL01004680.1:0-10444 GCA_002081605.1 Tropilaelaps mercedesae
TATATATATATATATATATATATATATATATATATATATTTCCTTCTTTTTTAATGAATATTTTTAAATAAAATTTTTGTATATATTTAAGTGCCATTATATTTAAAACCCAGTTCGACATCCCGTTTGTAAATATGCTTTTACCTTTTATATTTGTAAATCGGAGTCTTCCGAGAAAGCCATGAAAATCTAGGTGGTTCTCAATCTCCGAGTCTGAAGCCCGCATTACAACACCGCATTCAGCACACCTAGAGCACAAACAAAGTTTACTCTTTGGCCAAAATTCTATGGCTATATTTCTATTTACTCTGAGAAAATTACTAAGCCAATGACATCGGTAATTCCAAATTCAGCGAATTAAAAACTATAGGACCATGCCAAATTACTGAACATTAGGAACAGTGGTATGCAAGATGACTCATGTCTTGCTTCGTAGTGGCCAAAGATAATTAGAGAATCAATACACTAACGTAAAATCTAAAAAAAGAACTACCGATCAACAATGTGGATTAAGAAAGTGTACCCCGGCGATTGGAGCAAAATGATAAAGGCATGTGATATTGTGCTGACCATTTAGTGACAACGAATCACGATAATAAAATAAATGCTGTAAATATCAAATTTATTACATTGAACAAGAATATCATCGATTGTGGATCGTGCCGTCTGAAAGCGATAACCACCTACCTCGCTGAGTTGCAATCGACAATAGGTTGTTTATGAATTACTCTTAAGTGACGAACGAGATTGGCCCATGCCCAAAACGTCTGTGAGCATTCTCCGCAGCGATGAGGCTCTTCACGAACTCTGAGTAACCGACGACGACATAATTGGCATACAACGAAATACACGTTCTGTCATACAATCGTCCGTCTTAAGGTTCCTCTTAGTAAAGCTATCTAATTTGAACTGACGGTACAACACTTACGCAGCCACCGAATTTCCTGTATCGATGATAGGCCGCACATCCTCAGACTCCACGAGCCCCCGCGTTAGTTCTGGGCTTTCGGGCAAAAATTCGTCTTCCACTTCAATCTCTTCATCTTCCTCATGGACGGCATCGCTTCCGGTCAACACTCGGCGGCCGCGGCCTCGGCCAGGTCCCTTGGCAAAACGCTTTCGCTTTTTACGTGGTTTCCGAAGTTTGCCACCATCAACGGGTACAGCTTGTGGCACCTCGGGAATGAGGCCGATTACCGACTCCAAGCATTTCTAGCAACACATGAGGTGGTCAATTTTCATTTAAAACTAAACAACTACTTTTTTCCTTTTGGTGCAAACATGCGGAATAATTCCAGAAACTCCACAAAAAACGAAAATACATATTATACTTTTATGCATTACAAACAATTTGTAAAAGTAGCCACTAAAGTTTCAGTTTTATTGTACAAAAATGTTTTGTTATAAATTTACATCGGAATTACTGAGACATACTTAAATTTCCGCGGCTTAAATATTTTAAAAAAATCGGTTAACGTTTAGATACCAGAACTAACTGTAACTTTCCTAAAGGTATATCTCAAACTCAAAAGCAGATTCACAGATCTTCGCCTTCAAAGAATAAATAAATCAAGCACGTTATACTCCTTCTTTCTGGTAGCTTACCAAACTAGGTTCTTCTACAGTAGCGCCAGTATTTGCACAATTACACAACGATTCCAGAGTCCGAACAGTATTCAACACCTTCAATAAAATACGGGTTAAGCATATTTAATACATTATGCATACAAGTTTTATCTTTAGATCGTCACAATACAGCTCAAGCAACATATTAAATTAAAACGCTTGTTGACATCTACTGACCATAGTGTATGTCACTGACCCCTCTGAATTTTTCAAGGTTTCTTTGACAATTACGACTTAAACCCAGCGACAGTTTTGACCACTATACTCGATCGCCACCCAATTGTGTCTTGTTGCAATTGTCCTCAGATATTACTTGCGTTCTATTACCGTACGTACTTCAGACACCTGTTTCCCCCATCGGGGAATCTTTTCGCCATCGACCGGTGATCTGCGGATATTAATAGCTGCCTTCTTCATTTCCCTTTGTCTCTCCTCGCTTTCCTGTCCGTAGAGCTCGGGGAACTGAAATCAAGACGATAGTTCAGGTGAGCAAGAACAATTAAAGCAAGCTGTTGCACCCGAAATGATGTCCACCACAACCTTCTTCAAAATTCTTGATGAAGAATTAGTGACGTACTACTCTATATCGTTTGAATACCAAAAAAAGCTCTTCAAGTTGGACAAATGAAATGAGACTCACTTCTCGGAGAACTTCGGCGGGCGTACGGGTGCCGTCATAAAGCCGAAGACGTTTACGCAGCTTTTCACGAAGTCTTCGCTTGTTAAGATCCGCCTCAGAATTTTCATGCCGATGGAAAGTTCCACAACGACGCAATACCAGCATTGTGTCCTATGGACAGTAGTTACGAGAAAACGTACGAATAGGATCAATCAGCCATTGAACCTATTTGTCAATTTATCGCATACATAATCGTTTACCAAGAATACTGCATAATACATGCCATCGGAAATAGTATGCCTGTTATGGCAAGACGATAGCCTATAACTAAACTTCTTTATCGTAGTTGGTACGAATAATATCCTGTATCTTTACTGTTTGTAAGGTTTTGTTGGGGAAAGAAACTTGATAATTGGTAGGCGCAAAAGATCTGGTGTGTGCGTACCATGTCCGCAGTAAGAGTAACTCTACAGCCATGATGAGCGCAGGCAAAACGTCTTCTATTTGTGTCTTTATCTTCAGAACGAGCATACATGAGGTATGGTCCAGTACCTCGTGATCCGTCTGGCTTTTGGAAAGGGCCTCGAGGATCGAGCCACGCTACAGCATCGCCCCTTAAAAATACGCACCAAACTAAAATTTCGGAGCAGCCGCATTCTGTTTCGGATATATATATATATATATATATATATATACAAACTTGCAGGCTTTACGCTTTTGGGTCGCATACCAGTGAAACGCATAAAGTAAAAACTGGTTGAGATCCTGCATTATAATACGACAATCTATTAATAAAGAGTGAATAACAGTATGATTATTTTATGTCTTTCAAGTCTTAGGTATATGTCGCTGCGCAAAATTTATAACCTGCTTCTTTCTAGATACAACAGCTAAAATGATCTAAATAGTACTATTTGTATCAGGAAATAAGTCAAGTATGAAATTCGAGGTTTTGTCTTTGACAAGACAGACTATGACATTTCTTACCTTAAGCTGGGTACAGGCTGTAATTTGACGCCTGTCTTTTCCTGGTGTTTGACAACGAACACACCGCATTTTAACGCCGGCGGTAAAGGAGGAACTCTAACCTTTACCTGGCCAGCCTTATCATCGGAACCTTCAATAAATTAACGAAAATTAGTGACCAACGCGGTCGACGACCACCGTAAGTGATACACGCCAATTTTGTCACTTGTTTAAGGCACCCACTTTTTTGGGTCAGCCGACCTAGCACAAACAAAAGCACTTCAACTCTTCTCCAAGGGCCGTCGACATACACCTACATTAAGATGCTTTATAGAGAAACGAAATTCTTCTTTACCATCTTTTCCTATTACGGTTTTCTCCACGCTAACCGTATAGCTGGTCGGCAGAAGTGTAGGCGTGCTCTGACCGGCTGAACCCTCCACGTCGCCATTCGAAGATATAGTCGCGAAGTCCCTTCGCTACACCAATGTAGATTGAGACCAAATCGAGAGAATGGCTCTCCGTTATTAGATTCTACCTGGACTGTAACGTTTGCGTTATTGCTTTATACAATCGTATCTATATAATGTAATTTCTTCTAAAAATGTAGCCGCTGTGAAGCGATTGTAGTGATTCAAAATTGCATAAAATACACATTGAATTTTTTCGCCATCGTATCTTATAAACAATTGTTTTTCTAATGCGAGATTGAAACATATGATTTCTACGAATATGTTACTTCGAGTATGTTCAATGATCATGATTCGTACCTCCAAAGAAAAACTTCCTATCTTCGACAATTTTGCGTTCCTTCGAGAAACTTCTACCTCAACAAACAGAAGCTGCTTTTATTCTGTTATATATATTATAGTTCTGTTCTATGATGAAACAAACCATCTGAAGATTGAGAAACGAGGGTCGGCTAACCGGCAGCTTTACATCGTCCCTAACCGGTGCGTGGATCTGCATCATCCGCGCAATTACCTCGGGCATCTCCGTTAACTAAATGGAAACCAAATGGTTTTTAAGAATCACGTACAAATAAGGTGTTGACGTTGCATGCACGCACGTCGACAGGTAGTTCTCCTTCCTATATGTTTGTTATTGCTTCGTTAAGTACATCTCTGCATTACGAATGTAGGTGTCATATAACACCGAGAGCCTTCAGTAGGTAAATCAGTGGCATAAGTTTTTGATACCTTATCACTCTTGTCATTTGAAGTGGATGGAAACTCTTCCTTAATCTTGCTGGATGAAGTTATAGATGGTCGAACATC
Source organism: Tropilaelaps mercedesae (assembly GCA_002081605.1). Classification (NCBI taxonomy): domain Eukaryota; kingdom Metazoa; phylum Arthropoda; class Arachnida; order Mesostigmata; family Laelapidae; genus Tropilaelaps; species Tropilaelaps mercedesae. The sequence continues at coordinate 4,489 of MNPL01004680.1, forward strand.
AGCTAATCGCGATCTTAAACCGCCTCTTACCGACGTTCCAAGCGCTAGAAAAAGATAAGGTAAAGAACAAACGGCTACAAACACATTGTTCCTCTACACATAATATATTGCGACCCTAAGGAAATACCATTTTATGAGTGAAAGTCGCTATAAATAACCATTAAACCTAGCTTTGAGACAAATACGCCGGCGCTTTTAACGCTACGGTTGCATTTTTGGAATTAGTATTTCACCAGCTACACGCCGTGAAATTATAGACAGTCGTGAGATTAAGGTGTCAAAGAAAATTAGAACATGCTTCCGCCACTTAATAACCATTAATAATCTATATCCAGAACTTTAGAGAAACCTGAATAAATTAATACGCAACGGCACTATATGTGTCATATTTAATCGTTTTGTCTATTCAGCTAACCGATCATTTTTACGCATGTAGATATCATAGACATATGTAATCCAACCCAGTTACAGGGTATTGTAATATATGCACTCTACTTGCCTCGTTTCGTGAGGGGCGTTGAAGGTTGTGAGGTGAGCAATTTGTCACGTTCTGCCGGTGTCAATCGGGGAACACTTTGTTTGTACGGCGGCCTTCGCGCCGGCAGATATCCCCGTACTGGTGGAGGTGCCACCCTCTTGGCTCCCACCGAGCTCACCCGAACTATAGAAGGACCTCCGGGCCGACCTGGTAAGCAGTATCATCACAGTCGTCAGCAACAACAACATGCGCCTCTCATTGCTGTGTCATAACAACAATGATATATATCCATTACTTGTACAACCTAAGAACGGCACATATGAAGCACATATGTTTACTGAAAATTGTCCGTTTTTCCAACACGACTTAAAGGCAACACGACCTAAATCTTTTTTATTTGTACAACCGAGCATGTGAATCAATTCGAAAGCTGCTTTGTGAAAAAGCTTTTTCCAAGACCTTACATATTTTTTACCATACTTACCAAGAATCGTTGGCGGGCTACCAGAACCGTTAGACAACGGTCTCAGGCGACTAGAAGCAAGGGACGAACACTGCAAGAGGGTGACCTTACTTTGTTGCGGTGTCACTGGTTCTGCTTTTGCGCCACACATCAGAAATGCATGCTGAAATGAAGCCATGCGTCTTCGTTTCGGTCCAGGTGCTGTAAATCAGAATGAGTGGCAACTTCTTTACATCATCTAACGTTGTTGACATTCACCAGCTCAAAAGCGTTGATACGTTCAGCTCTGGCCGAGAGAAAACGACATTCAGACAATTTTCTTCTACTTTTATAGCTTATATCGAAAAATTAATTTTTAGTAAAGTATCTACTGCAGTCGACAGAAGACGTACCATAATTAACACGTCATAACTTAATCATCCTTCTAAGAAATTTCAATTATAAACTAATTTCGGTACGCCAATACGTCAATTTATGTCGTATGCTTGTAGATACTGCCCTAAGAGCCTGGCAGCTCCCTGGCGGTACTAATTACCTAGTATTTCAGACCGATACTATAAAGCCGGCTTTCATATTACCACCGTCACCTGTAGGCTAACACAAGCTTCTACTTTTAAACTACACAATTATGCTCACCTCCAGGAGTAGCCGAGGTAGCCTGTTGGCCATTTGCCTGAGAGGACACCTTCGGATTTTCGGAACGCTCCTTCCTATTTCGTGATAATGCCACAATGGTTTTCATCTGACCCCCTCGTGGTCCTCCACCGACAGACCGCCCGGCCGGCACTGCTCGACCTGAAGTATTGCTCGTTGCCCGAAGCAACGGACGTCCCCTGGTCGTTCGCAACGTTTCATCTATAACTCGGCGACGAGAACGGGTGTCATTATGAGAAAACCATAACTGTATTGTAAACGAGCACGTTTTTTTTGAATTCTTAATAGGCTAGTTCTTTGTATATATTATCGATAACCACCATTAGTCATGACAACAAGCAAAAAGCAGCCGCTTGCGGGACTCAATGACAACAGATATAGTGTCACTGAATACTGATCTGTTCACATAGTACCTTTTTGTACTTTTTATAAATACGAAAGACTTGCGTGTCAGGGTTGGTTGCACGTAATTTACCATTGTATTTTTTCTTTATGTCATTGGTTTTTAGTGTTTTCATCTGTAAGAAGGCTCATTCATTACAGAAAACGTAAGAACATTTCCATATACATGTAAACTCATTTCAAATCAGAATGGAGATCTTTGCACTTCGTATAAAAATCGAGAGGGAGCGCTGTCTTTCACACTGTATTTTCGCACTAGTTTCAGGCTGGCAATCGTACTTCACTCCTTCAAGCCAATTCCCTCATGCGTCAAACACTACGCCTATTCCAAATGCACCTTTTCAAAGGAACGTCAGGGCTTGTCGACAAAGTTTCATTAACTACTTCGACGAGTATACAGTAAAATCACCATTAATTATTCACCCGTAACCTGGCCTTCCCGCCAGCCGGAGAGAGAGAGAAAGTAAATAAATAACTATTACGCACAAAACAGGTCTATCATGCGACGCATTCAAGATTAACTACTCTGTTACCCACAATCTTCACACTGTCGATTTGCAAGCCAAAAACAAAATTCAATATAAGATCATAAATAAACCGTGTCGTTATATTCAGCATCTTTTAGACGTCATTGATCCATAGCGATCTTGTTTACCAACGACGTTCGCAGAAACAATTCTTCCACTCGGAGGTAACGATTTACTAGTTGGGGGCATTACGTCGTTCGACTTGATGGGGTTTGTTACTGGCTTAGACACGGCCGGCACCGGCGTAACTGCAACCCGTTCCACTTTCGACCGCGGAGTTGACACGATGCCTTTCTCGCTGTGAGCAGGGATCGTGTATGTTGTGAAGGTGCCCGCCCCGTTACTGCTGTGAGAGCTTGGAGAAGCGGCGCACTGCGCAGAAGATTCTGCCATTGCAGGTGACAGGCTCTCTTGGGTCGAGATGCTGCCAGCGGTTTCAGCGCAGTTCATTTTAGCTTCGGCGCCGAGTTCTGCGACCGACACCGCTGGCAAACAGGACATGTCCGCGCCGAAAGCTTTGAGTTCTGCTCCTTCAGACGAGGAGCAGATTTTGGTGAACTCACTTCTGTTCGGTGAGCTGAAGTAGATTAATGCATACCTGGCCAATCTTTTCGATAATGTTGAGAAGAAACAACAAACGTACGGATTATTATTAAAAAACTTATCCAGTTGTTATTCAATTAACAGAGAATAAGTTAGACATCCGGCTTACAGCTCAATATATGGGCTTCCTTTAGCCCTTAGTAGATCTGCAGTGACATGAAATACGTCACCGATTGCCATAAAAGAAATCTTTATTGACTTTTAAAAGCATACACGTTATCTAGGTGTAGCTGGAATTTTCCGACTAAAACAAAGATTGCAACTCTTGTAAATAAATGCAGGTACAGATTGCGATAGACAAGTGTCGATATAAACGGAAGCTTACCTCTCTGCCCTGTGATCAAACAGTTGGTTTATACACGTTTTTCTTTTCAAAATTAGGCCCCTTCACTCGTTTAATTGTGAGCAAATTGTATTTTTAGTATAATTTAAGCAATAGCTCAGGCATGCGTTAGAAGCTCATTTACGTAATGCACTGTCCGCCCCAGTGTAGGGAGCTAGCTAATGTCATGTCCGACGGCTGCCGAAGTTGCCTGAAGGTGCTTGATGTTCTTGCACAGGCATAAGACAGCCTTGGGCGAAGAAACGTACTTGGACAACGCGCTCCTACGATTAAACTCGGTGGACAATGTTGACAAGCTGATCATTGAAGTCTCCGCACGCCACTATGGCCACGCCACTCCGCACTCCGCGCGCCGTTCGTGGAGTATCAAATACGCGCACAGCTGTGTATGCAATTCTTCGCTCGTGTTTGGCAACAGAGCGGCAGACGGCGATCGTATTTGAAAGCCTGGTATTCGATCGCACCGCTTTGTCACCAAACCGGTAAACATTTCCGTTATATCATCGTGTGGTATCAACAGAAGTCTTCGTTTGTGAGCCTCGAACTGTAAACTTATTTGGAATTGCAGGGGGAGATTCGGAGACACATGCTTCACGACGTTTTCATCCCTTAGAGCCACATACCATTCAAACAGAACAAATGCTTTCTCAGTCGACTAATGGAGGAGTGTCGACACAAGCACTCGACATCGAAGTGAATAAACAGTTGGCATCGCAAGATCCGCACATTAAATTCCTTACAGCAAGCGTATCCTTATTTTAATTTTCGCCAGCCTGACGATGGTCTGTGTAATCGGATTTGAAGGCTCGGCCAATAAATTGGGTGTAGGTATCGTTCGCGATGGGAAGGTGTTGGCCAATCCGCGAGTAACTTACGTAACACCACCTGGTGAAGGTTTCCAGCCCGGCCCCACAGCTAAACATCATCGACAGCACATTCTAAAGGTAACTGAATAAACAGGTGTTGATTATCAAGTGTTGATTTTCATAGCTGTGCGTAAGAGATAAGTCCTATTTTTAACGAAGAATTTATTTAGTTTATTTTATTGACTTTTTATGAATGTGTGCTCTTCACCTACATAACTCTGCGCGTAAATTATAGCTAACATCGATGGTCGTAGACTCAGCACTAGAATAATAATGCAGGCATTACGCAACCCATCAATTATAACCAAAATAACGTTATTGGTCCGCTGATAAGTGTAATGGGTACGTCAAAAGGACAGACTAAATGTAATGGATACATCAGAAAGACCACCTGGAATCAATAAATATGCCTAAGCGCCGCGACCGTTGTGTCCAAAAATGATTACCAATTATCACGACTACTATTTACCGCTGAAAATTTTCTTGGTTAGTCTTTTTTCGTTTGTAAACATTTGTTTGTCGTGACACGGATATGCTGACTCCTTCGTCCGCGTCACAAGAGTGCTGTTTCTCCAATGTATCTTGGAACATGCGTAACTATATGCAACAATAACACACAAACCACTTTCAGGTACTCCGCGACTGTCTCGATGAGGCTGGCATCCCAACGTCCGAAATTGATGCTGTCGCATTCACGCAGGGACCAGGCATGGGCGCGCCACTGGTTGTATACCACTACTATTCATAAATTATGTCTATTGTATCTCTCTAAAGTAAGATTGTGCACTCTACAGACGGCTATTATTTATTGCATCATTTGTAAGCTAAGTAGTCCATCACAAATAATAGGACAAGAGGTATCAGTTAAAAAAGAAGCAGTTTTATGATAACAATGTCACGCGAATTCCAGGCTCACGATTTAGAAGTCATATACAAGGAAGTGACGTTATTTTAAAAACGAGCTCCTTTTACCTTCCCGCTTTCACTAATAACCAACATCAAATATTGTATTGGCGTCTAGATTGGTGATTACGACCAATCACCAGTTGACACCTCCTAAAGTGACGGACAGAACACGTAAAGCGTAAGCAAGCTTAATAGAATGAATGTGGGCCTTTTGTTGTTGTCTTGTGTGTTGTCTGTAGGTGTCTGTTGCTGTTGTTGCTCGAACCGTTGCCCAGCTGTGGAATAAACCACTGTTGGGAGTAAATCATTGTGTTGGGCATATTGAAATGGGCCGACTGATAACAGGAGCGGAAAATCCCACTGTTCTTTATGTCAGTGGCGGCAATACGCAGGTGATTGCCTATGCCGCGAGAAGGTAACTTTTTGCAGAGCCACACATGAGCAAGTGTTGGGTGAACAGCTACATAATTTACAAATCTCGTTTCCATCTATTGAATCTATGTCAGATTGCTAATGCTCTTTGGTCTACAATTTTTTTGAGATCTAGCAACTGTCAGGAACTCATAGGCGCCTTCAATTGGGTTCATCGTAGCCGAAATAATTTTTAATAATTTCGCTGTCATATATATATAGAAGAACTTATGTGAAAGAGTTTACATGTTGCACTCTGATGCAGCAGAATATATATATATATATATATATATATATATATAT
>MNPL01004680.1:10967-28940 GCA_002081605.1 Tropilaelaps mercedesae
GTCATGTTGCAGGTATCGCATATTTGGTGAGACAATCGATATTGCTGTGGGCAATTGTCTGGACCGTTTCGCCCGAGTGCTGAAACTGAGCAATGACCCCAGTCCAGGTTACAACATAGAACAGGAAGCCAAAAATGGTAAATCAAGTAAAATGTCAATGAGCTTGATTGTTTTTGTGTTATACGCAGTTCAGGTTAAAAACTTCAACTATGAAAATGTGTTTTAGGTATTCATCACAATTTTTAGCCATGGTAGTTTAGGTGAACCGCAATAATATTACCACTATGATCGTATGGTTGAGTTAGCCTGTTAATTTTTTCCATTGAACCTGAAATATCAACTCATCAACTTGTCTAAGACATAATGCTCGCTCATTTCACATATACCTATATATTAATCATAAAAAATTCAGCAATTAAAATGAGGTTTGTTATGCTGAGGTCTACAAAAATTTGAAAGAGCCTTACTTAAATTATCAAAACAACGAAAATTACGCTTTTAAAGCAGTTTTTCTTTAATTAAGGGTAGGTATACTTTTAACGCCTGCACAAATCACTGTCTTAATAAATAAAGATTTGTTTCATGGGTCTTTTTAGGTACCAAGTTTGTTTCACTTCCATACGTCGTAAAGGGAATGGATGTTTCATTTTCTGGCCTCTTGAGCTACTTGGAAGATAGAACGGAACAGCTTCTAAAAGATGGTTATACGACAGGAGATCTTTGCATGTCCTTACAGGTATCTCTTAATCATATTTCTGTAGTGCTATTACAAGCATAGCTTTTTTTATTACTCTCCACTGTTTAAGCGTCGCTAAATAGATTCAATTACATCTATATTATTCGGCTCTCTGATTTATAGCAAATCTTATTAGAAGAAATAGAGGAACGGGTTGGTTTTCCCTCTAGGTTATATATCAGGTTAGTTATAGTACTGGTAATAATAATGTGTTCCGATGTAAAACTTGCGTGGCGGCCAAAATGTTGTTTAGCTCTTCTTCAAGACATTTCGCAACCACGTTCTCAGTGGAAAATGCATAAAACCTATTCTCAGTAGGCGAATAATTTGTTTCGAATAATTTAGCATTTAACGTATGATTGATGCATTTTGCCGAGGAATAAATGAATTACCAAGAATGAGACAGCCTCGGGTGAGACAGCCTCTAGGGTGAGCAGTTTGCGCATCATAAATAATAAGCAACTGTGAAATGCTAAAGAACAATTTGTCGTCATTCACTTTAATAGGAGACCATGTTTTCGATGCTGATTGAAACCACAGAACGGGCTATGGCGCATACAGGCAGCCAAGAAATACTCATCGTTGGGGGAGTAAGTTTTGCTATTTTAATCGAAAGTCTCTCGTCTAAAACCTTCTAGGAATTAGGAGCACTAGAAATCAGTTGCTAATACTTGTCCTATACCGTTCTTACAATATTTGACTATATATTTTGCACTTGCGTCTCACTTTTTAACTCAACTAAAGCTAACTCTAAAACTAAACTAAAACTGATTCACTAGATTGCCTTTGCTACTGTGAGCGCCTTTCGGACATGATGAGATGCATATTGGTCTTATAAGTGAGCTTAAAAAGCCCGTTTTTTTGTGACTTATTTAATATTACGAACTACGCTGATAATTGTCCCATGTGTCAGGTTTTTAATCGAGAGGAACTTCCTGTTTATTATAATTTTTAGGTAGGCTGTAACAAACGGCTCCAAGAGATGATGGGAACAATGGCCAGGGAGCGCGGGGCAAAACTTTTCGCTACCGATATGAGGTAAGTAAACGTCCGGCTTTCGCACAGAATTATAGTATTGTGACAACACACATATAGGGATACTCATCAGTTTCTTCAAAGAAATTCACGTTTATCGTTGAGAGGGACTTCGCTAGTGTGTTCACTGAACAATATATATTGCACTAATAGGGTGCTGTCGATATGGAGCAGCGTCGGAAGGTAATTATGTTTTCAAAGGCAAATTTCTCTAATTCGCTAATTGCAACTGTTATTGCTGTTTATATTACAGGTTCTGTATAGACAACGGCGCAATGATCGCTCAGGCGGGATGCTGTATGCTCGAAGCTAAAATGATTACACCAATCGAGCAAACTGCAATAACACAAAGATATCGGACAGATCAGGTCGAGGTCCGGTGGAGAGACTAACAGCTTGCCAACCGTCTAATTCGCATTAATTCGGGTTGCACGTATATCACGCTTACTTTAGATTCTTGTTAAATAAGAAAATAAGATTTTTTCGACGTGTCGCGTGTTATTAATCATCTTTTTTCATTCAGTTGGCGATAAGCCGTAATAATAATCATCATCATCATCATCATAATTAACACTAGAACACTCGAATAATGACGACAATCATCATCTTCAAATATATAACATACAGGAAACAGAAGTTAATAGAAAGGCAAGACCTCAGTCATTGTGTGAAATCAAAGATTCTATAGCGAATGCTAATGGCGTAAGCCCTTGACACCTTTTCGCGTAAACCCGACCGTTCAACAAACACTAATTTTCTAATGACGTTTTCTACTGTGAGTTACGATGAGTTTTTACCATGAGTTCAGCGAGTGTACGATCAGCGTGAAGTATAGAATTTGAATGTTTAAATGTGAACTATGACTCGCGTTAGCTATTCTGTTATCCTCGGCTATCTGAGGGTACAATTAAATACCACCGGAAAACACATGCAGAAACATCCGGGGACGATTTCTAGGCCCACTCGACCTGTACATCCTCTTTCTAGTTTATATACTATTAGGCTGCTCCATACGCTTCTGTAGTTTTTCCAGTCATCAAAAAAAACAAGGAATTCGTGTTAATTTTAAAACAATAGGTATTCAATGTCTTTCAACATCGAGCTGGTCTTCATAGAGTAGTCGACATATATATGTCGACATATATATATATTATATATATGTCGATTATGTTTGTAGGCACAGTACAAACATAATTGGGCTATTTAATAGAACAAGCGTCCGGGAGGGGTTGGTTGGAGAGGTCAGCATCGTTGATTCCGTCATCCACCTTCATACGCTGTTATACCTTTATAATCAGTTATCTTAGATACTTTGTTAAGAGCAAGCAACATGCTATATAAGTCAACCACATAAGTCAATCGTAGAGCTGGGCCTGGACGAGCTCTACGATTGATACACATTTCGCGAGCAACTGTGCCAAGTTGAGAAAATGTAAACACTGTGTACATTTCTATGCGCTGTTGTAGACAACTGCAGTCGATGATAGAGTTAAATGACGATGATAATTGAGAGAGCGTTTTGTTATTGCTAGTACGAAAACCCAAGCGGTATACTTGCAGTTCCATTATAAACCAACATTTACATTGTGTCGAACAAAAGAGTCTTAGTTTACATACATATATTATAGACATGGTTAATGGGAAATTCCAGGTAATAAAATAAGCCATTTCTTATTACGACGATAATACAATGTTTAGGTTTAGAGCCAAACATTCTGTGTCATCAAAGGAACTTTAGCTGTGACGATATCATCTTTGTCAAGTTGGAGAGAGATTATGATGTGCCCTTAAAAATTCGACAATTAATGCCAATGGTATGGGTACAAGGTCAATATTTAGCCAAAATAAATCCAGCTAATTCGACGAAAGGGATTCCTGCCCGTCCACCGCGCGCATTTAACCGTGACGATTAGAATGTTTTGTATGGTTCGGTTTAAGCCCTCTGGTCTAAAATTCTTGGACAACCTTGGCCGTTTAGCGACGGTTCGCTAAGCGACGAAAATTGGACCGACTTCCGAAACTAATACGAAACTAATAAAAAAAAGGGAAGGAATTGATCAAGCTGTTAAAGCACTGGCATTAAAAGTGGCGTTTCCGCCAGTATCGACCATAAGCGTCGAGTCATTGATCAAAGCAACACTTGTGAACTGAGCCATCCGCTAGCCCAGTGTGGAAAGAGCATTTATGCAGTATGCAAGATGAACTAAACTGTGGCCATTGACCGAAGAAAAGGTGCAATACTTTTTGTCCACTGTCAAATGCCCCTGATACACGTGTATAGACGAAAGCTTGAAGCTAACGAGCGTGTTTGTTCTATTCATGGATAATCATTTAGTGTTGTTAGCAGATCTTCAGTGGGCTTTTAAAAAACACCGGAAACGTTGTTCTACAGCATGTTGAAGTCGCAAATTTCGGCTCCAACGTTCGTTGACCGGTCATTATAAATCAGCACTATCATTGTGATTCTAGCTTCAAGCGTACGAGTGCTGTGGTCCCTTAAATAACGCATTCATTTTGAAAAAATATCACCCGTGTACAATGTGTAGGTACAAACTCTATATCTTTAAGCACAAATTATAGAGCCTAAAGTTTACCTTGGCTGCTGGAGGCTAAATCGTATTGCTTCTTTTAATTTACCAAATGCTACCTTATATTATGAACCTAATTATATTCAAAAAAAAGAAAAAAAAATATTTTTGTTACATTATTGAAACTTTATAATAACTCAAAAGCTTTAATTTAAACTGCCGTAATCTAAAACAGTGCTTTAATGGCGATAAACTTTCTATTGCTATTTTGCGAATATCTTTGTCGTCACAGGCTGAGGTAGCAAGTAACAGGCACACATCATATTCACGAATGTACCTATACTACACCTTTGCCGTACACGTGCATCTGGCACAACAAAATAGCGATGAATGTCTGCTGGGCTCTTGAAGCACGAGAGCGAAGCAATCGTACGTGGAGAATAAAAAACAAATTTTGCATCTTCACCTTATAGCTTTCGTTTATTAGCGTACATACAACAATCGTTAAAGCTGGTATTGTATAAGAGGACAGCCATAAATCCTTTTCTCAGCCGGCCCGCCAAACCGGCGGACACTGCCCGATTTTGATCACTGCGGCTGAACCAATACACAAATGCCTTTGCATAATTCTGGCGAGGCGTCCCACACGGGAACACGCTACGAGCTACGGCCGCTTCTGGGCGTATCCCTTGGCGCCGAGTCGGGCGTGCTACTCGTTGAGCTGGACTTGCTCGACTCAGTACCCTGCTGGATCGGAAGTGGTAGGTCTGCTAAAAAATTAAGAGTACAAAAAAAGAAAGAAATCACTCAAATTTATCTATAATTGAATATACATAAAATATGATGCAATTGTGTAACACATTCTGGTAAAACATGAATAACGTGAGTAAAATCAGTTGGAGCGAATTAGTGTAGGAAGGCTGGAAACGAGTCGATTGTCCGTTATAGTCTGTATGCTTACCCCTTTTATAGAATATTGCTTGGCATGCGATATACTGGTGGCACAAATTTATCAGTACGCGAAAGCTATTTGAAATGCATCACAAGGCTTCTTCGTACTCTTGATTCTTATAGGCTTTCTTGGTATATTTTAGCGTTATTCTGTCAATAGCGCGATAGGGAGAATGCATATAAAGGATCGTTGTAATGAAATCTAAAAAATATATCTTTTGTGCAGACTAGACAACGACAAAAGCTCTCGGTGTTCTCGGAGAAACAAGATTTCGCCAGATGGTAGCGAGTTTTCCCAGTTCCATGTGTGACGTGTTCGCTGTCGGAAATGGTTAGAAAAAGTCGATTAGAACGTTAAGTGATATCGTTAGAAAGGAGAGACTAGAAGCGTCGGAACTGTCCAATCTTCGTAAATATGATCACGCATGTAAATGCGATCACAGCAAGGGAATTGCAGAATAGTAAATAGAACATTGTGTGAAAGGAGTAATTCATAGAGGATCATTCTAGCAGATAATGCTTCGGAGATCGGAGGAAGTACCAAACCTGAGACACTACACATACTTACTAGTCGGGCGGTCAGTTTTGGTCTCCCATTCCGACGGAAAAGGGATGGCGCGATTCTGAAAGTTGACATACAAATAGACACGTTTATATCCATACACCGTTGGTTTGACTCTGTTAGAAGAAACAACTGCCTGAATATAAGTCATTTCTCGCGAGAATGCCTCAAAGAAAGGGTTTTGGCTTTGAACGAGCAGAAAAAAGCAATAAACAAATATTTGGCTAGTCCGGTGGTGTTCATGCGCCTAACGGAAAGTACTCTAATGTTTTTTTAAGAAAAATAAACTCAAACTATATTTATCTGTCTCGATTGAATTCACTTTTTTTCGTCAAGCTCTATCTGGCATCACCCGATGAAATTTAACACCACCCGGTGAAAATAGGCATCACTAATGTAACTTAACATTTTTTATGTAATTTAATATATATAATAAATAATGATTAATTTGAATATAAATTTGGGTTTTCGTCAAAGATGCAGAGGTTGTGCATGTGCACACTTTTCAGCAATACAAGGGCATGTTTGGTGCGTCTAGAACATGTCATTACATTAAAAAAAAGCTACCAAAACAATTTGTACGAAAATCGTCTTTTCCGTCACAGGAAACGGCCGAGGAACACCACAAGAAAGCGTCAAGAAAATGTTGAAGAATGAGCTTTACGCCATAGACTCCTCTTGGTTATAAGTAACTGCATTTCGTTCCGTATCGGTCCGTTTACGCCAAAAATGATTACCGATTTTGCAAATTTTGTCTGGCTCAACCTACATATAAGCGAGTAGCAACTGTGTACAGAGATTTCACGAAATGTACAAAAAGGCGTCCAGCAATAATAGGCGCTCGTAGAATGTTATATTAGAATTTTTTCAACGCAGTTCTGATAACATCCAGAAAACGGTTCTTGTTGTCACACTAGACTTCGTGTTGATGTGTAAACATTTCCAAAGAAACTGAAATTTTTCTAACTTGACTTACCGTGCTAGCACCGCTGCTTCCTCCAGCCGTATTCCTCATTTCTGCAACAGGCGTAAACCAAACAATGCAAATAAAATATGATTATAGTACAAATATATCCAACACATCTACTGCAATTCAAGTCCCTTATGATCCTCTCTCTTTCTCTCTATCTGTACTTTCTTTACAACGGGTAGCTACGCTCACTTAAGTACAAATCTAGTTCACACCAGCTAGTGAAAAATCACGAACCACTGAAACGCTCCACGTTCTCGACTCGGTTCAGTCTTCCGTCCTAATCGACAGTTCCTTACAACTCCCACCAGTGGTTCCCTATTACCGCTGTGAACTGCACTTTGAATGCAATCCACAAACTAATAAGAGACTCGAACTGGCGTTCAAGTAGCTCCGCTTGGCCGTGAAGTGGAAAGCCCTTTCAGCACTCCACGGAAGCTCCATTTACTATATGCCAGCAGTTAGCCTGCAATCAGCGCCCCTGTCGGCAGCAAATGCAACCGACTCTCGCAGCCGCTCGTACGCGCTGATGACGCGTTGATTCCCACCGGTACCACCGGTACGCAGAGCAAGCGTCTGGTCAGGCTGACGACCGGAGATCTTCTACTTCTTCTGTTTAGATCTATCGCCGGTAATGGCACTGCCCGAGTGAATAGTAGAACCGACCTGCCACCCTGAACGCCGCGACGTGCGCAACTAGACATTCGTGTTCATAGCGTGCGCCTAACTTAAGTCCAACTCGGCGGCCAACTCCGGTCGTTGGGCTGGACCGCCCCAGCAGTTGGCACCGCGGTCGCTGCTGGTGCAATATGCCAGCTATTATTTGCTACCGTCCAGTGTTATCAAGATGGCTTCCGTTGGCGCTACAACACCACAGTCGGTTCTCGTCTATGGGACCGGTCGAAGCTGATCACGCGTAGGCCGGGTGCTGCCGCCGGCGGCGGTCCACGTCAGTGCCGACATGTTCTTGGTAGGTGACCCGCTTCACGTCAGCATCCGTGAAGTCCGGAACAAGGTCCCAGGCCGTGAACCTCGCGATTTCGCTCGGTACTGACGTGCTTTGCTCCCAATTCAGCGGCAGTGACTGCCGTGTGCTTGACACTGAAATCCACACACGATTATGGCAGAAAATGAAAATGCCCCATTCGCAAGCTTCTGGTGAATAGTACCATGTTCCAGCACCATAAATCGCTAAAGCTTCAACATCGTGACTCATTTGACGTTTGTACACCCTAGTTGTGAATACTAAAAGTTGTAGAAGAGCGCCGGAACACGACCAATGGACCCACTGGTCAGCATAACGAACGCTGGTTCGCTTTCAGTCCACTCTAGGGACAACAAAATTGGAACGGCTGAAACAAATCAACTGAGTTACGCATTGTATCGGTCTCACGGTTATCATCTACGCTATGGATATATAACGGGTACACACACATCCATCATATATAGTTTGTCTATTTATATCGTGCACATACGCCTGACTAATCGGACACGACCATCTAGGTCACCGAAGGAGATAATCTGGAAAATTCCTCATAGAATTTTCCAGACGTGGTGTTAACTAGCCATGACAATATTTGCAATACTCGCGTTAATCAGGACAAGAAAACACTTGTGTCGAGGTGGTCGATACGGTCTGCGCTCGCAGCGCAGACCGTTCCGACTCATGAAGACATGAATGACCATGACCCTGCCGCATCGGCTCTGAAGAACTGCGTCTATTGAAGTCAACACTTAACTTCGGTCGCTTTCATGCACCACTGCACTCCTTACCAGAAATGTTTCGTCAGGACATCAACGGAGCCAAACGACTCAGACAAGTGGTCCCGTGAACACGGTTCTTATGGAGACCTGTACGTAGTCTCAACAAGCATTGAAACTACATATATATATATATACCAGAGGTAGAAACCTACAAACCTGTTTTCGATACGTACTAATAGGTGTCGGATGCAAATAGTTCACTATGGCTTTTTCCGGACAGAATGACAAATGCCGACTCTCCGCACTCCACTAGAGAACAAGTCGCAAACGTATTTTCCTTGGTGAACAACGGACCGACTGGCAACAGCGCTTCTAAGGTCGGAAATGAGACAACGAACGAGTAGCCGCTGAAGGCCCAGTCCGTGTGGATTTACAGATGACTCATTTACCAGCTTAGAAACAATGTCCTCAAGTATTTGTGGGGCCAACAAAAACCAGCAGGCGACGCTTGAGGAACCGGTGGTAACATACAGAGGCGTTGGTGTCACCTAAGTATGTGACGGCCCATAGATGACCATGGAGATCGTTTGTTGTTGTTTCTGTATTTCGTTCTTTTGACGCTTAATGTCACCGTCATATCTAAGATGATATCACGAGGACGATAGGGGATTGGTAGAAATGAAGGGAGAGAGGAGTGAATTTGCTGGAAGAAACGATGTATACTTCCGGGATGTAGTAAAGCTCCGCCCGATTTCGATGAGTTCATCGAAGAGTAGCTGATCATACCGAAAATCAGTGAGGTGGTGGGAGCTGTACGAAGAGCCATTGTCGTCCATGTGTGGAACACTATACACGTTCGTCATGAACAGCCATGCCAGAGGAGGCTACAATGTCGCGTAATGACGCGATAATCAACGGGATTTTACAAAATCCAACCCAGTATCGCACACAATCCGCGGCGATTGGTCGACGGTTGCTATCGCGTGAGCATTTTTGCCTACTGTACGACTTACTGTACGACTGGAATCCAATGGCAGATTGCTTTTGTAGAGCTCGCCAAATGAGTCCTATGACTCAACCTGCCATCCAGGTATCCATCTCACACCCGAGAGCCACCATGACAACAAGGCCAATCTTATTTGTTAGTAGCATAAACAGGTTAACGAACAACTGCAAATAATCGGGTTACCTGATCGTCGCGCCGACGGGAAAACGCCGTTTTCGGCAAAACGCCTCGACCGACCTATACGAGAGTCGCTTCGCTACGATGCTTCCCATCCGCGATGTCCGATGGCCATCCCTTTCCATTTTGATGGGTCGGGACGGGCAGATCTGCAGGCAATGAGCGGGATCGTTTCTGGTGACGCGGCATCATCGCCGTCTTTCGTGGAAGAAAGGGCCGCTGACCTCTTGAGCCTGCGTCGGTCGTATGCGTCTGAGTCCGTTGGCTTCTGGGCGCGAGGGCAAAGCCGTACGTGTATGGCGGGTATCGACATGAACCGTCGAAACATTGCTACGTCGATGAAGAATGGGAGAGAAGGGCACGTTTGGCATTATTCCGAACTGGGGATTGAAACAAGCCAGTTTAGCAATGGCAGAAAACGAAACTATTTATACAGGTTTCTTCATCGCACCACAATTCATCGCCAACCGAGGTTGGCGGCAACTAAAAGCGCTTTTTTTCAAGAAGTGACACGAAATGCAGCATGAAAAAATGAGGTATTGCGTGTGAAAATTGTCATATTGTCGGAGTATTGTACTTGCGGTTGGCAACGCATTCGTCTTCATCGTAAGCAACAGACTGTGCTTAAGCTTTTGATGTGCACACGTTTGTATAAAATGGGATTTCTCTGAGATTTTTTGACGACAGTACGTTTGCGAACAGTGAATGTTTTTCTTTTTATGTGCTCATGTACTCCCTCCCTCCCTCCGTCCCCGTCCTCCCGTATGGTACTAATCACTTGTTTCGATACATATCGCCCAACGTCAAAACGACCTCGCTTGAAAAAATCGAAAACGTGTAGTAAATAAATATTGTGTTTTTAGCATTTGTCCGGTCTAAGCTAATTTTGTGTTGTGCAACGTAGCACGGCCGTATCAACCAACGTACGCTAATAACTAATTGTCGTATTTTGACTTAGGAAGGTACAGGTTGAAGCACTAATTTCAATAGTTATTTTTTTTATCGATCTCCCTACACTACCGTGCGGCTTAAAATCGCTCGCAATCAGCACCCAGGTGTTATACCTCTTTCGGAGTTGACGCACGGTTAAGCTCTATTTAACTCGTTTCATACTGTCCTGTTTATATTTACCTAGACTTTAGCTAGAATCCTTAACCATTGTATTTATAGGAAGTCCCTACCTCGCCTGCGCTCTAGCGGAATAATGTGTCACGAGGGGAACTCAAGCGAGACACGCTTTTCCGAAATATTCGTAGTGCTCGCTAACATAGGAGTCTATAGTACTCAGGGAGGACACATTCAGAGTAACGGTTTTTTTATACCAGGCAACCTCGTGGATATCTAGTGAAGTAACATCTAAACGTCCGCTTTAAGTCTATGCTCTCGCACGGAAAAGTAAGAATAGTGGACGCTTGAGATGGTATAATTTGTGGCTTTCTAATGTTATGCATTGTAAACAGCACACGTGGCGCGCTAGCCACCAACAAAGCTCTAGCGAATAATAGATTTTTAAAATTAGGTAGGCAAATTTTCTTGAGCCGCTGAAACGCAAATATAAAAGCGAGTATGATCCTTCTTGATAAAAGTAAACATCACGAATTTGTGAGCCGTTTAGTTTTAAATTCAAGCCTAAACAAGCTGAATACTCCTAAGTTTGCAAATTTTGGCTGCCTTGTACTAATTTGAGCATACTCAAGATTAATTTTGAGCCATTAGCATTCCATTCCATTACCATTGTTTTTCGCTTTTGTGACTTCTAAACAACGATGAAAATGACCGTTTTAACAAGCGTTAACTCGACGGCGAGTGACATTCTCTGTTGCCGAAACATACTGGCGAAGATTTAGAAACTACATCGACGGAGAAGACATCGAACATTATTTCCTGTTTGCTCACACAATGTATCATGTAGTGCACTTATGCTCATGATTTTAATTGAAGTATGCTTTAGATGAACGATATCTTACGTGCTGGTCACGCAAAGTTTCAATTGACTTATAGTTTTACGAATGCTGGATCATAAGCACTGTGCGTTAAAATCCTTCATCCTTCAACATACCACCTTTGAAGTAATAACAAGATAAAAAGTAGCTGATACGCCTATTTTTATTCTGAGACATGTCGAAGCAAAAAATTTCGCTACTAACGACCTTTTCTTATTTACCTGGATGCATGACTCATATTAATACGGAGAATATTTACTATGCATTTCTCATTTTGTACCAGCAACACAGGATACCTTTAAATAAGTTTTTGGAAGTTGAAGAACGCAAATCATGCAAGTGGTGATAATCAAGCTTCAACTTGGACATTTATTTAATATACTAGAGAAGAAAGGTTCCTCACATGTAATTTTGGTGTGTGGTACAAACAGTGATTGTAATGTAACTGATCCGACTAGCAATTTAATCGTGCTGGCCGCAGAGACACTTCAGGTAAACCATATGGACTGAAGTATTCATATAAAGAGTTCCGGTCAATGTCCCAAATTATTTTCAATCGGTCGGTTTGGGGTTTAGTCTCTAAGGGTCTGACACTACCAGGCATACACCTAAATGTGAGGCTTGGCATCCATGAGGATTTGCCCTTACCCTCTGAGAAAAAAGGTGAACAATATAGATCATTTTCTTAAGTTGTCTTAAGTATATCAGAAAATAAAAAAAAGCGACATTTAACCTCTACTCTAGTAATTAAACAACGGTGTTTATTAATGCAGGCTCTTCTTAAGGTTATTATATGAAACCAAAAATCTCAATAAAATAGTTAAGGTACCGCCTTTTGAAGCAATAATTTATAGTCACGAAACAAAAGATTTCATGTATTTTTCTTGAGGTTCTTTCGATTATAAACAACATAGGCTGCGATACGCCTCTATAAAGAACGCATCGTTCTGCCTGTAGCTAAAACATTTTGAAGATGAAAACGAATAGATCCTTCCGTATAAGGCGAGAAACACCCTATTTTTTATATTTGGTAAGCGGACCAAAGATTCAATTATTTACCTTGTGTGGAAATTAAAAAAAACGAAAAAGCTAAGTCGAGATAGACGCCATTGAAAAGTGGGCTTCACCTACAAAGCCCGAGATTTCGGAATCTCTATTTAGAAATCAGTGAAATTTGGTAATAGGTACTGTAATCGACCGAACCGACAAACGAAATATCCTAAGTCTACGTGAGCTTTGAAAGGAAAACACGAGTTACCGAGAAAAACGCCGAGAGCGTTGAAAAAATTTCACGCTCCGGGAAACTCACTGTAACAGTCCAGGACGATTTTACTAAATATTTGGATACTCATTATGGTATTACTAAGCCACAATTATATTTTATCATCTATATATATCTATATACATCTATTATATCTGTGACCCATATAACTGTCAAAGGTAAAATGTGTGTGTTATAAGAAAAAAAATTATAATTCAAATGAACCGACTTTGATAACTTCGTGCCGACTGCTATTTAACTGATGGAGCCAGCTCAAGAGCTACTGGGCCCTTTTTAATCTAGATCTAGCATAAGTAGTATTATAGGAAGCTGTTATCTCCAGATTAGCTGACTTTAGTACATTTCGCAAATGCAATTAGATAGTGTGACGGCGGGCGGCTCAGTGTCGAAATGAACGGTTAATGCTGGTGAAGCCTAAACCTATAAAGACACTACGATTAATGTGGAATGAACTATCGTGGGAGATTAATTTCAAGCACATCGGTAGCAGTAGTAAAGGAAATTCACAGTTGGAGATTCAAAAGCATACTAATATCTCCAGTGTATTCATTATTCGGGTAGCGGGCACAGCTGTTTCAAAATCGCTTGCAAACCCATTAATTACCGTCGCGAATCGTTCACTGAGAAGGCACAGGAATGTCGTAGATTTAGATCGGAAGTTCTCTACTTAATTCCAGTCTTGTTTTCACTGTCAAAGGAAAACTTTCCGGTCTGTAGTGCCAGTCTCTTGTGAATGTACTGCACATACTTGCTGCCATCACCGTAGTTATGATATTTAAATTTAAAGAAGAAGCAGTTCAACGTTGTGAATCGTTGTAACTGGGCCGTTAGTCTTATTGAGTCAAGTAAAGGCGCATTGAAGTGAAAATAGAGTAAAAGGAACATGGCTATATGTGAGCGTAGGAATGTATGTGTGAAAACAGTTTCTCGTGTTTTATTTATATATGTCCCGCTTTCTACCAGCTGTAATCATCACTCCTAGCCACCTAACACTTTCCGCTTTTTTAAAAAGATACCATTTGTACACGTTTCAAGTCGTTGGTTCTCACTCGAACACAAGAGCCTCAATCTAAAACACATTAATTTCTACTCCAATCTCCTACAAGTCGTGCCTGCCGGAGAAGGTTATATAATGATAATAATAATAATCATTATCATCATCATCATCATCATGGAGTATTAATGTTTATGCCGGCTGCTCGGATTAGAACTACATCATCGGAAAGCAGCATGTGGCAGACTTACTTTCCCCAGTCCTCATACTATTGTGTCCTAAACTTCTTCAGCGTTTTACAGGCTATCCGTCCTGTTGATACGAGGAGCTTACTTATTTCAATAAGTCCTAGCGCCATGCTCATTCAGTCAAATACTCCAATAGCTGTTGCCATTTTAAACTGTCTATAGATCATAGCCAGACTAACTAGTAAACCACACACGGCAACAGCATATTTGATTCGAGTTACTGGGTCACGTGATACCGCATTAAATTCCCTACCAAAGGCATGCTTATATTTGGATCACTTGCCTTCACCAAATTGGCCAAGCTCACTTCATACCACACACGTGCTGAATCAATTATATAGTGACGTCTTAATTTATCCTTATGTACAAATATACATTAATACAAACAACGATGGCACACACGCTCACTTACGTTTAACCTTATTGTGTCTATTTGCTGAAACGTATCAATATCACAAATGCTCACTCGAATGCTACGATGTTTGCGCCGTTCCCTGCACGAAAAAAGAGTACTGAACTCGTGCTTACTGCACTTATATTTCTAAGCTGACCATGTCTATCACACGTTAAAAGTAGGGTTGTTGTTATGGCGTATGGTGCGTATTTATCATCAAATCACCAGCCGGATTCTTAAATCGACCGCTGAGAACAGCGGTTTCCTTACGGTAAACAATTATAGCCCGGACTGTTTTATGCCACGAACGGATGGGTGCCTTCAATTTTGTCACTGCAGTGCAGACAGAAAAGGGTATTGGGTTTGCGTCCGACTCATAAAATAATAACTCTCAATTAAAGGAAATCATTTTAATGAGCTTAAACAGGCAGCCTTTAGGACATATTTTAGGGTGGAACTGTAAGGCTGTCGGCTGAACCCGTTAGTATCAATACGTAGCTTTTTGAACTTCCTACTGACTCGTTACGCATTAATAATGATCACAACGGAGCATTAGTTATACTGGCATAGTACAAAATGCACAGTGAATAAGAGATTGCGCATTTTATTCATAATGCGCGAGGTACATAAAGAACAAATGCCAAGGGAACAATATGAATTCTCTGGCTAAACTATTGAAAACGATCTCGTGGAACGCTCTATCACATACACAAATAACAAAGCTGATCTAATTAAGCCAATTTCTTGTGTGCCAAATGCCAAGCGTATGAAATCAAGTAAGTTTCCGGTTTACTCGACATACTTATTTTTTCCAGATGTTTATTGTGAACCATTCGCAATTACGTACACTATATTCTTTCACTAAACGAAAAAGCAGCGGTGTGGCCCCCAATATACATGCCTATCATTCCTTGAACATCGATGGCGGAATGGGAGCAATATAAACCAACGTAAATTGAATAAGGTTCGACGCCTATGTGATCAGTGGCAAAAAGACAAAGCAAACCAAATCAGTCAATAAAACAGCAAATCAAACAGTGTCTTATTTTTGACTGACCGTATGTGCCTTTACGGAATAAACTGAGACGAGCTCAATCTCAAAGGATAAAAGAAAAGAGTAGCGCCACAGACTTAACGAATCGCGATACAGCGAAAGCGATTTACCCCAATGCTAAGCAGCTATTAATACTGAGCTCGTCTCATCTATTAGGGGTCTAATGCAGCTTTAGATTTACAAACAGGTAGATTTCAAAAGTTAACCATCAGACAACTAACATATTATTTTAATCATAAACATATCATTTTAATCAAAGTGCATTGTCGCAGCTGAATACCATCCGGGTTTTCCACTTTCTTGACGCAGGCATCTTCATCGTTGTACTCGTTTAAACCATTGTGACTTAGAGGGCACAGTTTGCTCTCCGCCAAGCATAAAATTCAATAGAAGAGCATTTGCGGCAAACGACTTTTTTCCTACACGTTTATCACTACGGTCCATTCGGTTTACCCGAGGACTTGCAATTAATTAAGTTTCCAAAAGCCATCTGTTACTAAAATGCGACCCTATATCGAGATATTGAATCGTATTATGATATTTTTTTCTGCTTCTGCGTCTTCATAACAGTCAGGTTATCTCACAATGCGACCGAAATATCTATGGAGAACACATCAACATAACAACGCCGTCTTTGTTCGATATAATAAATCCACAGTAGCGTTTTCATTTAAGCCAATGGCGGCTCCTACCCATAGATAACACCTATTTTTATAGGTTTTTTGCATTTTATTTAATTGACAGCCCACTAAAAATGTTCCAAATACCGCACACAACTCCATCAAAACGATCTAGCAAGTATAAGCGCTAAACAGTCGACGAGGACTTTTCCCTAATCGTGCTGACCTCTTGACTCAACTGCATAAATGTCACCGCGGCTGCTAGACGAGCCGCGACCTGTTGGTTATCAAGTTCATGCGACCATTCGACACTACCCCATTTTGCGGTCTGAAAATTCGTCTCCAGTCTCGAGAGTTCAACCGCTTCTTGAACCGTAAGCCGCCGGTCGACGGCTGCTTGAGTCAAAATCAATGATTTCAGACATTCGACGCCGAACTGAAAACCAAACAATGCCGTACGCTGATATGAAAACAGATACTTGTAGACGGTCAGTACGGTAACTGGATCGATGCCCGGTGATAGAACGTCCTCCGACGGCTTTAGTATAATCTGGTGTTTATCGCAGAACCATTCGACGATAGGGTCCCATTTGGAACTCTGCAGTTCGTAGAGTTCTCGCTGTTCATTTCGGGGCACCCGGAATAGAAGAGAGTCATTCTCGAGAAACTCTATGATTTCCTCGCAAAGTTGCTCGGCGGTTTTTTTGTGGGGATTGTCCTGCGCCGTGTTGCACAACGCCGTCAGATGCATTGAGTGCCGTTCAACGACGTCGGTCTGTATCGACCACTCTGTGGCTACGGCGGTTGCAAGAGCCTCACTGGCGATAAGAAGCGGCTTCCCAGTGGGCGTCTTCAGCTTACGATTGTCGAGATTAATCTCCCACCCTTTAACAGCCTGTACAACGCTCACATTCTTGTAAAATCGCTTAGGTTTAGCTATGGCCGACAGATTACGCGCGGTTTGCAATCCAAAAGACCTAGTCGATGTAAGGCTGCATAGGGCCGGGACACCTCGCAGAAGACAGGTTACAATCTTTAGGTACATGGTCATAGGGGTAGAGGATACATGTGTCTACACTAAAAACGTCCGCATTAAACGATTGTTGTTTGGTCAGTTGTTTAATTGCTCAAGTAATTATGAGCGGGGAACATACCGGCCCAAATCGAACATCTTGCTCGGGCGATGGGCGCGGCCATTTTGAAGCCGGCGACATATTGGCGCTGTAATTCGAACCCCGGCGGCTGATGGCAAATGGATCAATGATGGAAAACTACTGCGTTGACTAGTCCCAATCGTTTATCTATATGACAGTACCATTCGTGATACACAGGTTACTGTGGTAAAGCTAACACAAGTTGCAAGATAGCGAATTGATGTAAGGCTCATGGTATTAAAATTGAAGCGAAACGACATAATTTGTTGAATTAAAACGCGGCGCTACCCAGTACACAGAGGAAAACTGACGTATGTTGGTGTGACTTCATATCTAAAACTATATAATTGTCCAGGCTTAATCACTAACTCTGAGCATAATCAGCGTCATTTAAAAGAGCAAGTCTGTAAACAAAACATCTACTTTTTGCTTAGATCTTAGAGACCATAAAAGGTAAGCAGAGAAGAGTAAGGGCGATACTGGGACGAGAAACGTTAAGATTTTCACGCAGACGAATATTACCCGCTATATAGTGGGTGATTACAAAACACGTAACTAACTGTACGAAAACACCAAACGATATATCGAAGATTATATATATATATATATATATAT
>MNPL01004683.1:0-34890 GCA_002081605.1 Tropilaelaps mercedesae
TATATATATATATATATATATATATATATAAATGAAATATTTTTACTGACGTTCATTATATTACGAACAAAACTTGACAACAAAAGCTTTAAAAAATCTCAGTGTCAGACAATTTTAACCGCAAGCGGTTTCGCGAATCCTCAAAAACGTACAATACCTTTCGGAACCACCCTTTATTGATCTTTACAGCGCATTAACCTTCTGGGAACAAAATTTATGAGCGTTAGTTACTCACCTTGCAACAGGCGAGTGCGACATTTTCAAATAGTATTGACTTGTTGAGACTGAAGAGATCGCACAGGTGTACGACAGAGTCATACATTGAGTTCCGCACAAGAAGGGCTACAGTTTCCTCAGCACTCAAAGGCGTTAAGAAGCTATTGTCATGTGGCATCAACCGGATCCAACACTGCACGAGGCAGAGCTCCTTCTCTACATCGCGCAATTCGAGAACCTCAACCTTTTCCTCTAACTCTACAGCCGTATCGCCTTCAGAACCGAATCCCGGTGTGCTATCCTTACTCAAGATTTCTTTGCGGAGTTTTGGTCTGACGATGTACCTTTAAGAAGTAGAGTCGATTTCATTTTCGTCCATTGAGAATGCAGTATAAAAAACATCACTAATATCGTAAAACGCACCACACTCATCACTTGAAGAAATTAATTGCCTATCGTACTCACCTATCTTTGAGTAACTGGAGACAGCTCATTGCTGACAGATAGCAGAGTTCCTGTTTGGCTAAGCTTTCGAAACCTTGGAGCTCACGGCTAAGCCTTAGGCCCTGTTCGAACATGACGGAGGCGGCCGAACGAAAGTCTCGATCATGCGTATGGCAACAATAGAGAAGGTCATAGAGGCACGACTCAATGGTAATGTCACTCGTGCGCGCTCGATATGTCATAATATGAAGCAACTCTTCCCGAAGAGCTCTGTGTGGCTCGAACTCGACTAGTACTTCGGGGCGCCGTTTGTCCAGTGACGTGCCGATGAGCTCTCGAAGACATGAGCGTTGCATTTCTATATCTGGGATTGCTGTTAACGCTTCACAAGCCTTGTCAATACGGTCTCGCGCTAGCTCGTGGCGAAACATCAACGACAAGAGTTCGATGACATACTCCGCCGGGGGCTCTGGTTTAGTAGCAAGAGCAGCCTCGGCCAGCCGAATCACCTGCTCGTTTGAACAGTCCATAGATTCAAAAACCGCGATCACTTTCTGGAAGTAGATGACACTCACAAGATCCGGGTCGCATGTGGGTAGGCCAATTTCCTCAAGGACAAAAGGGTCATTGATGGCTTCCTCGTAAGTGGAGATGAATACATCGCAGGCGCGCTCCAAGTCCCCAGATTTTAGGAGCGCATGAGCTAGCACAAAATGTTTCAGACCGCGACGAGCAGGGTCCCAACTAAGCAAACGGAGAAACTCTTGAAGGTGGCAATATTGGTGCTTCTCCATCAACACCTGCAACAGCTGATAACTGCTCTCGTGCGAAGGGCTGATCAGACAACAGTTGTACCGGGTGACGTCGTAGAGAAAATGAGTGAGATCTTTGACACCTCCCGATCTTCGCTGGCCCAGCATGACCGCCGTATTGTCATTTGCTAGAAACAGCTCCATGAGAGTCATAGGCGGACCCTGCGGGGTCGCAGCGGCTCCAGACTGGCCCCCAAGGTTCCCTCCATGAACTCCTACAGACACCCCTCCAGCTACTGAACTTGAACGGGTCTCCACAGGGTGCATAGAGTTTAGATACGCATTTGTGTTAGCCATTGTCTCACACGCCCATAAAACAAGGAAGTAACACCGCATCGTGTGCACGGTCGACTGAAGGTGTTCGGTTCGGATCGAGTGAGCATTGTTAGCAGGGAGCCCTATCTCATCGTGATTGAGCACCAGAAGAGCTTCGAATAGTACCAGCCTTTGACAAAGATCGTACATGAGCATTGCACGTTGATAGGCATTCTGGGCCATCAACGTGATGCTGAGTGGGCCGGATAGGAGTGACGGCAGGAGGTCGACGTCAGTTTCGAGAGGAGGATCATTAACCTCACTATCAATAAGGACGATAAGTCGGGACAAAATCTCTGGCCACATGCGTGCAGCTTGCTTGGCGGCCTGAAGTGCAGCAGAGACATCAAGCGATATAGAACAGCTCGTCATTAGATGACTCTATAAGGAAACTAATTCATTAACAGCCATAGGATTTGAGTACTATATTTTGATTATTTTACTATTGCTATACTAGTTTATCAATAATCTATGGTACATATTTATATAAAATTTAATAGATAAGCATTTAGTAGCGTACTATGAGATTTGTTTTAAGCTATCAGAAATATTTTTTACATAAGTGGGACACAGGAACGAACCTTTACGAACGGCTCTTTAAATTCTTTATTGTCCTTAATCGTTCTTGCCAGATCCCAAATACAGTCTTCAATGGGGCCGTTATTAAATACCGACATCGAAAGATTATAAAGTGCTTCGGACTCGACCACTTGGTTAACAAGTGAAAGACACTGTACAACCATTTGAATTCCTGCTGTCTGAACCGGGCCCAAACTTTCTGACAAAAGCACTTGTTCAGCATCATCACACTCTTGAATTACGCCAAGCTGGAACCAAAGAAGATACAGAGAGCAATATTTTTACAGTTGATTTGCAATCCTCAAACCTGCTAACTTATCTGGTGGTTCTATGTCCACCGTATTTTTAAGGCCGTGAAAGTGACGCTTTTTTACACAAGAGTTACTCAGCTATGTATATGATGTGTTACAACGAAATATCATACACTGATGACTGTTACTGTTAGTCTCGTAGGCCAATTAGGAATCAGTTCACATATAAGTTTATTACCCTGACCATTAGGGCTAGCGAACGAAGTACGTTCTATGAATTAAAATCAAACCACTACATTAATTGTATACTTGCGTATTTCTATTTACCTGATCAGCTTTGACCACGGCGATGAGCTGCTCTCCCAGCACAATTCCAAGTGGTTTTAGTCCATCGTTATGATACTGGACCGCGTATGAGAGAAATTTTTCATAGACTTCACGCTGCGCCTCCTCTTCTTGTATTCCGGCCTCGAGGCGTTTGTCGACAGCTAAAGAAATCAATTCGATGATTTCATCGCGCAACGAACCTATTTAATCAAAACAGATTAAACGTCGTTTACAGGAAAGACAAATATCATTATATATAGCTTGAATTCGTTGTATCAATCAAGCCAGGGTCCATCCGCAAATGGGGCACCATTTCACACCCTTGATGTATACAGGTACATGTAATATGTCGAAAATGATCATGATGTGGGATTTAAATAAAAATATGCTAGTTTCTTAGAGTATTCAGTGCGATCGGGGTGCAATCGGAGCCAAGGCAAATTGGAATACCCTGATCTACCTTAACTCATCGACAAACATTTCAAGCGCAAAACATTTCTAAAAAATAAGTTCATTTGGAAACTAGTTACTTCCTATCATCCCAAGAGTTCACAGTTTTTGTCGATTCTACACAAAAAATAGAAATTTTCCGTCCGAGTTGTAATGAACATTTTTTGTCTGGTCATACCGTTAAAAGGCGCAAGCGTGTCCCCGAATTCGGTTCGCCGAAAAATAGCGACAGTCTTCGTGAGGGCATTTATTCCGAAACAATCTCCTCGGAAGATCTTGTCAATGTACTCCTCATTTATTCCAGTATCCTGCAAATGGGTACGCCGCTCCTAAAAGGGCCCAAAAATCAATATGAAACATTTTTGTTATAGATACGTGCTTTTTGTACGGTGATTTTTTGCTGCCAAAATGCCTGGACCGATAGTTTCTAGCCAGGATAGGAAACTGAACTTTCCTCGACTTTAGTCAATAATTTTATATGCTACGTGTTAAGAAAAACTTTTTTTGCTTACCCCATTGACTGGATCGGCCCAGTGCACAGCCATCCACTGCGGTTCCGCTCGATCTACTACGAGTTGATCTGCCCCATACTCGAATGCGGCCATAAACGGATCTCCGCGTGCGCTCACGTAAAGAACCCAGAGCCGCGACGAATCCGCACCGAAGTCCACTAAGTTTGTTTCGGGAAACGGGATATTCACGAGCTCAAGATACAAAGACAGCCACAAAAGACGGGAAGATCAAGACCAGCTGACTAATAGTCAGGCCAATAAAGTGGGCCAGACTCGTGTAAAATAAAACCAATCGCAAATCATTAAGAAATTGAAATAATTAGGAAACGCTCAGTCTTGATACTTTACCTTAATTTTATTTGCTTACACCATATAACTATTAAGTAATTAAAATTACGTTTTTCAAGATTACTCAACCGTCTTCATACCCGTGTAAAACTTGACTATATTTACGATACTGAATATTAGAACGAAATACTTCACAGCTTCACCATTACGCGATAAATTAAACGACAGTCCTTGGCACACGTAAGTGTACTTAAAGAAACCTGATGCATGGCTCCAGACGCATAATAACCTCAATTGCGCCTGCTAATTCCGAATCCATAACGCGCCGTGCGACTACTTACCGTAGTAAAGCGAACGCCGTAATGTGTGTCAACCTGCGGCTTTAAGATGGCAAAGCAGCCGAAAGCGCGAACTAGCAGTAGATTACGATTGAGCATTCGCTTCATGTCAACCGAACGAGAGTTTCCCGACGACGGAGTTCCGCTGTCAGCACAACCCATAACTTCGGACAAACTTACGTTGGAAACCACCTCGCCCCGATAGTAAGACCACGCACAGAGACTTTAATAACAAAAATATCACATACTCAGTTAATAGCTTAAACAGTGCATACGAATTCTGCCCTCCCAAGAAAACCTGGATAAAATGGTCAAAACAGCCGAGTTGTACGCAAAAGAATAAAGATTCGAACGAGAAATGCTTGAAACGATTCTAACTGATCAATTTATCCAAGACTTCCGTAGATTTTAGTGTGGGATAAAAGTAAATAGGTACGAATACTGAAACATTCTCAGTTATAACACGCACCGTCGATCATTTCCAAGAGCGAATATTAGGAAATCATTTTCGTGTTCAAAGCAGGTCACTGCGGCTGGTGCCTCTTCCAAACCTTCCCGAGGCCGAATCACGGTTGGAAGCATGCCAGTCAACCGCTTCTTGATTGTGCGCGTCCTTTGAAGTTCCTGGGACTGTACCTGGCCTGGAAAAAATAAATAGTACTTTGCTATTTAGTAATATTAAACTAGCAGTTTTACAAATTTACCAAAACTTTTCTTCGAGATTTCTACGCGAGGTAAACTACATACAAAGGCACCTATAGGAATTTAAAAAAGTACAAAAAGGTCTTCTGCATAAAAACAGCTTATTCTCTTTACCATATACCTTAAGAAAAAGTGCTGCTGAAAATAACCGACAAAGCGCCAATAACTCAATCCAATTACTTGAAATTTCAACCACTTGTGCACACCTTCAGACACTTCTATATCGCCCTACGGATAATTAATCTGATATCTCCAACCGCCCAACACACCCTATGATGAAAAGGATGTTTCTTTAACGTTTTTCCATATATGAGAGAAATACGCTTTTAAACTTGGCAAAAAAGATAAAATTGCTCAAACCGACAAACATCTCACTATTCAGCACGCTGAGCTTCACTCTTTGTGAAATGTCAACAAAACGTCGCCACGATATGCAAATGAACAGAGAACACTTAATTACATAGGTACCGACTATTATCTATTTTATTAAGGATGTAACAGGGAAGGAACGATATGGCTATATGTAATTTCACAAACGTACCGTCAACGTAGAAAGTGATAAGATGAAGGGAATTCGCTGTTCCAACAACAAACATACCATCGTTGGCCGCCGTGAGGTAGTTGCTGCACAGCGTTATCTAAACAAGACAAATCAATTATATCAATTACAACATGAGAAAGCAATTACAACATTAAAGTGGCTGTTTTGCCACTTGGCGTGCATCTTAAATTATTTTTCTAAGCGTAAGACAGTTTATTATGGATTTTAGCTAGCCCAAGTTTAAAATACTTCATCCAGTGAATGCCTGGATCCGCTGCTGTCGGCTTAGCCAAACGATTTGTTTGATCATGAGGAAACACAACGATAAAATTTGCGGAAGGAAATATTCAATATAATATACTAAGCAAATAAGTCTTGCTCAAAAAGGAAGAATTTTAAGGCTCTCAGGCCATAGAATAACGTATAAACGAACAAAGTTCATTAAAGGCGGCGCAAAAAATCACCGATGTTTGTTAGATTGTTAGCATAAAGAGAAAGCAGCTGTTACTAACTTGTCCTGGCAGTGAGGGTCGATTATAATCTTTCAAGACAGAGGGTGTGGCACCAGCAAAAACGCTACGAGACGCGTCAAGCAGGCAGGGATGCGGAAATGCGACGCGATGCAATGAACCCAAAGTGCTCATCAAAAGAACGATGTAACGGTCATGACTCTCAAAGAGCGATACCGAATCACCAAGAATCGGAGTGTTCACCAACTTGATCCGGAGCCTAAGAGCCAAAACCATTACAGTTATGTCGTCGCAGGTTGATCATTGTCCCCACATGAAGGCTAAATTGATTCATTAAATGTTAGCCCTAAAAGAGTAATCGTTTATCAGAACAACCTTTTTTAAACAGAAGTCAACTGACCTGCTTGTTTAATGGCAGCTTACATACACACATCAATGAGCAGTAGTCAGTAGGAAAATGGTGTATTTATATCTTCTACGATACGAGTCAAAACTGAACAAGCTAGAAACCATAAACTACAGCAACATGTCGTCGAAAAAAATCCAACGAGATATATTGCCCGACAATTAATTCATTTCAAACTACATTTGCGTAAAACATACGTTTTTCACATATCGTAATCATGCTCAAAACTAGTTGAACCAATTTTCATTATGAAGAGTTGGCTACTAATGTGAAGTGAAATGGGAACGTACCTATTCCCGTGAAGGCGGGCGTCCAGGCTCTCCTCGAGAAGTTCGATGCTTCCCTGCTGGGTACGCCAGTAGATAAAGCGGTTCCATGGGCTTGGAAGCACTAAGCCGCCTGCTTTCTCCACGACAGATACTGTCTCCAGGCTGCCCTGTCCACTCCCCGTGTCTGGGTGGGAATGCAGTGCAAAGTGACAAAGCACAGGTGATTAAAATGCGTGGAGTGGTGACGATGAATAGAACATTCTGAAACATAAGATTCACCTCGGCCAACATAGCTACGTCTTCAAGGAAAATATTGATTCGTAACTATACTCCCGTTCGCGTTATAAAGATTTGAAAGTTGCGTGTCTCGACAACTGTTCCGCGGACGGTGTCCTACAAATTGACATGCTAGCTAAATGGTTCCGTAAAGAATTACAAAAATACACTTTATAAAAACTTCTAAGCCAGTAAATTTTTCGCAAAACTCTCGCAGCCTTTCGCATTATTTCTGGGTGTAAAAAAGCATTTGGCCCAGTAAACGATGCGGATCCAGAAAGTTTATGGAATACAATATTTTATAATTGTTATTCTACATTTATCGGTGCTATAGATGTATGAGTGACATATAAGAACAATATTTTCTGCATTTTCTGGCTCTACTAATTCGTAAAAAGCAACTCACTTCAATGTTGAACATTTACGGTCTTCTTTCGCACTAGATAATCGTACGCTCGCATAACAGACTTTAGTTTGCTTTGTACATCATTCACTCTAAATTTCCAAGAATTTAAAGTTTCTCGATTCATGAGATTGACGTAATAAATCTAACACTGCTATTCGATTGCATGCCTATTGAACAAGATCAACGACGTCACCTACATCTTCTGAATTGATGCAGAATCGATTACTAATACATATAACTAAATTTTATTTACTCGTCAGACAAGTAGCAGATTCTTGCGTCTCTGCGGAAAGCAAAGTAAATGTTTAGCATTTACTTTCATATATTTAATTGTGACCGTTTCAACCGATTTTCATAATCAGATTAGCTGTTCACGGCTTTCATTGTATACTCTTATCACACGCTACATCGTGTTCCGGGATTCCTCTGTTGAGTGCAATACACTCAGTTGTGAGAAATAGAAACAACTATATGGAGGTACTGCCAAGACTCGAGTTGGCGTTGACACCACCTCATGGAGTTCGCTGCAGAACAAGATTTACTATCGAATTTACTCAGCGCTGCTTGCCCCTGAGAACGGCCGTACTCTACAACTTAGAATTTATCCTGCGCGGAGATTGAACGATTAACGAATTGACAAGGCGCCCGTAGAGGCCAAAAATTCGACTCAACATATTGTACAATGCAGTCGCGTAAAAGCATAAATCGAAAAACGTCTATCAAAATCGATGATAACACAACACTCACCAAGCGAGAGTTCTCGCCATTTGTGTGTCTGTTTCTGCACGACGGGTAACTCACGAAAACCCACGAGCTCGGTCAGCTCCATTGTTGGTTCTTGATTAACCGCACTGTGTAAGCGAGACACGAAGACCGATCTTTAGTTGCCTTCAAATCGTGCAAATGAAAACCTTGTGGAACATGATGCACCATCAAGCAGCACACCGGTTTTCGGAGTTGCCGCAATTCGGCAGCATGGAACAAAATGGCGCCAAAATAATTCGGTTGCCCGGGAAATTCAAACAAAATGGAAATGTCAAGGAAGTATCATCAGTTATAAATACTGGCATGAACAGCTTGCAACAACTGTTCAGTGTTTTTGGCTAGTTTCCGTTCGTGAGGGCACTGCTCCTCTGCGATGTGACATTGCTACATTATGGTTTTCTTGTGCCAACCGAAGGTGAGTGCAGTGCCGAAAAGCGCAACGTCCATCTAAACACAAATGTATTTTATAAATGGCAGATACAGTGTGGTTTTCACGCCAGACAGGGTTAGAATTCTGAATACCTACCAATTCGTTGTCTGGAATGCGCGTAAGTGCATTTTTTTTTAATTTTGCAGGAGTATACCTAGTTGAACTCATTAATAATCGTTGCCCGCCTCAACATTTAAGTTTGTATCTGCATGAACTCTAAAATAGATGGTAAAAAATGAAACCATGACTACAAATAAGTCTGTCGTTGTTAATATTGTCCAGGCTTTTTCTGGGGAAAGGGGGAAGAGCGAATATATTGAACAAAGATAAGGACACGGGCGAAACACGACCATCGAGAGCAGTTTATTGATCATACAAAGCACCGGTAGCATATCGTTCGGCACAGCGTTTATTGTGATGATTTCGGCCACTTGGAGGGGCTCTGAGCAAGCGTAGATCTCCATAGGGATCAAAACCATGAGTTGTCCAAATATGCTTTTCGCACACATGATGCAACTCGAAGCGTTGCGCAAGCGTTAGCTGTCAACTGCAAATCAGATAATTTTCATTTCACGTAGCAGGACAAATGGGAAATGTGCCGGGCCCGGACTAAAATATTGGTGAGGTGATGCATGCCTGCTCAGATATTCGTGGTTGCGGCCCGACATTTTTTGCATGCGTTTTAATATGTCTTAGCGATATGTTTTCGAGTTCGACTGCGTCAAACATGCAGCCAAAAATTCGCTACGCGTAGCAAAGTGAAAAACATGAGCGTAACCAATTGGAGAATACGATGCTGCGCTGCTGCTGTTGCCCGATCTTTAGCCTTTAACCTGTAAAATACTGTTTTAACCTAAAGGCTTACAAATATTGGGCTAATACGAGCGGCCAATAGGTGTGAATAAGCGCACAAGCGTAGTAAGTAATATCATTTAAGAATTATGTCGAGCAGTTGATTGTGTTTACAGCGGCTGTAAAAGCTCATTTTCATCCAGACAAATCTAGGAAAACAAATATATTTAGCTATTTATTTTGCAATTGCATTCCGAATAAACACGAGTTGTTCTTAAATTCATTTCCTTCTTAATAAGCGATTTAAGCGTTTAAGTTGAACTCGATTGTTCGTTATGGTTTATAGCAAATAATGTGTCGATATTCATTTAACTAATGTCTTCAATACTATTACTGTTATTATTGAGAGTAGACATTCCTGTGACCGATTTTTGCTAAGTTTAGACAAGATACTGCATAAAGTAATATTATGATACTTCCTGTGTTGCCTAGTACACTACGAAACTATACATCGGTTCGACTATATAGCGGTTTTGATCCTTTGCCTTGCAAGTTTTTCTAGTTTTTTTTCTGAATTTTAGGCATAAGGCAGTTTTAGGAAGCATTACTGCCACACTCTTGTACCTAATATTCTAGCTATAGTATGCAATGTCATTGAACGAAGTGCCGGAGGATAAATATCGCTGGCGCAGGCGAGTCTTCACTAGTGAAGAAGATGTTTAAAAATACTGTTGTGTAGGCAGATTTTCACCCTGCGTATACTTTTAAACGTTTTTGAAAAAGATATTATAAAATGATTGTACAACTCGAAAAGCTATTTTTACGATCTGAATGTGTAAATTGATTCTTAACTGTTTCAAACCTCTGTACTGTTATAAAGGTTAAGCTAGTGATTTTTAGCTGCCCGCGTCGTAGTCAGGACGCCTATTGAACAGGACAGAACACTTCGACAGAACTTCGAGGCTTTTCGTGAGTTGTTTCCTCATCAATCATGACCTCACATACTTGTATTAAAACGTTTATGACACCAAAAAGGTGACGACTTATTCGGACAGAATTTAGAACAATTTGTTGTTGCATTTTACATAGAAAAGTAATTTAACTAAGTTGAACTGAACTATTTTTACTCTTCACGTGAGAGCTCAATTAGGTGAGTGTCGATCCACTCTATCTATTTATTGATGTAATGAGTCAAACAGCAGATGAACCTCTTTTTGCTCAATGTGTTTCGATTATCGGATGCAATATACCGCTACAAAACACATGTAACCGCGAGTGCTTATTCAACACCTTATGATGCTTACATATACATAACTATTATAAATGAACAGCATTCATTGGATAGGGAGTGACAACACAATGCAGCATTGCTTGCTACTGTACCTTTAAATACTTCTAAGTACTCCAAATACTCTAGACCTACTCGTATGGGCGGTATATCTTACTCAAAATCCCCTCACCCTCTGAGTTCTCCTCGTTTCCTACAATTCGTAGCAGACACTGTTTTGGCGCGCTCATATAGTTCCAAACAGCAGTAGACAAATCTGCATCTAGATGAATCTGACCGACCGACCGAACGTGGTTGATGATGGCAAATCCTGCGCGCAAGTGAATCGGTCTGGCGGCTTTTCCGTTGCTGCATTTAGCCCTCGCCACATCACTAGCAGCGCACACCGTGTGTTGTCGTTAGACAGATCTGTAGCTGGATTTATTCGGCAAGCGAGCGGTGGGTCTCGCTGTTACCGCCGTCTTCTTCAGCTGAGCTGAAAACTGCTGATTGGCGGCCTCCAGCCAGCTGCCGTACAGAGACTTGTGTGCTAGTCGATGTGTGCTAACTGTAAAGGCGTCAATAACTCTATTACCCATTTCGCGTGTCATCGACATACGAATTAGTCTTCATTGTGAAGCAGAGGAAAGAGAGCAATTAACTTAGCACAACATCACGTCGAAGCCATTGAGAGAACATAGAAGCTGAAGTAGACCCTTCGATAGATCAGGTAAGCGGAGGGCAGCTGTTGGAATTCAATAGCAGGCCACCCTGTCCGACAGTATCAGTATCGCAACGGGAGACAGTAAATTGCGCTGTCGAACCGCGGTCACGCAGGTGGATTGGTAGTTTAGCATATGGTGCTTTCGTCGTCGGGAGTTTGTGGGGAAACGAAAGCCTGAAAAACCCACTGCTAGCAGATCAAGTCAGACCGAAGCGGAACAAGACTGAAAAAGCTTTGGACTCACGGAAGTGGGTCAGTGTGCTTTGACACGAAGCTGCACTGGAGCTGGCTCCCTTTTTTTAATCACGATGGGTGGGTCAGTTTACCGCTAGCGCCTCAAGTTCTCGGTACTCCTTGCTGCTGTTCCAGGTTCTCTCTACTGCAACGTTAAGTAAAGAAAAGCTCTCGACGTGAATCGGGGATGACGCATATTGTAGTATTTTCACTTGTAGTATTGTATTGTAGTATTGTAACTTTTTCAGTGAAGCTCCTCCTGTTGAAAATTTCGTGTGTTACGTTCAGCTTTCCGAAGAGCAATGGATCATGGGGAGCTGAAATGTTCGATGTGGCGATTTCTACTAGCGTGTAACTTTGTCTCCTTACGTGCAAATAGTTTGCACCTGTCTGCCAGGAAATGCTGCTCGCGTGTGCATGGTTTAGGACAGCCGTTTAGAATAATATTAATGTGGCACCACAATCTCATGTTATATTAAGAGCGATGCTTTCGTTCTGGCTACGTTGCCAGGTAATCAAGTATTAGTGAAACTGCGCCGTAATACGTCACCTACGGAAACGGCCACGTCTTTGGTTACGTGAAGTCCGCACATATTTTAAAACCTATGCAAGACTGCGATCAAGATCTAAAGAGAGGTGATTCCTTTTTTCGATTGACAGGCGTTGGCAGCTCTGGGACCGTGTTGTGTTGATCAAGCAACATGGATTATCCAAGATGACTATTTCCATCTGAACTGAGCGCATCGACGTTTAAATTTGTCAAGAACATTACACTTACCAAGGTGCAGAAGAGTATATCGATGAGGCCCGGAAATGGGCCATCCAATTTGACGAACTGTCAAGTTCAAAACTAGCTCAAACAATTTAGACGGATGGCTTTCGTTAATGTGGAGTTTCATGATTGAAGCTGACTCTGGCAAGTTGCTTTCGTGCTAGCTTATTAAAGAGCTGCTGCAACATGGTTGAATACGTTGGGCACTTACATTGCAATTAGTTCCTGTGGGCGTAAATAATAGGATTGTAATAAATGCTGTGAAATCTCAGCTCCAGGTAGTCACTCAAGTGAATAATCTGTTGCCGACATTGAGTTGTGTGTTTACCATTTCGGATGGCCACTGACGCTTAAATGAAACATCTTAAAACGCGGCTTTAAACAGACGATGTTATTGTTGAGTGTATCGACTAAGCGGAATGGTAATAATAAGGGCTAAAGAAATCGAAAAAAACATCTGCAGGCGTTCAAAAGAAGTGCATGTCAAGTAAACAGTGTAAGCATAAAAAGTGCTTGTTGAGCTTTTAACATATCTACTAGTCATGGATCAGCCCGTAGCTGAAGCTGGTTTGAAATGCTTTGCTTAAAGAGACAGTTGAGTTTTGCAGAATTCAAGACCATGGAGAAGGTTGTCAGGTCTGCGTTTTTATCGCACCTGTTCTGATTCGCTTAAGGAATAGATGAGCAAAATGCTGACGTTCTGTTGAAACTGCTGAGCTTACATAAGTCACATGATAATGCAAATTCTCGCTAGCAATGTGATGCGAAAGTATATTGAACCATTTTGAAGGCTAGCTAATTGAATAGCAATTCCATATCAATAATTCAGCATGCTGAAATCTACAACATCAGTTTAGTATTAGGAACCTCTTCCAGACATAGTGTATGCATGGTTTCGCCAGTTGTTAAGAAATTATCTCTTGCACAGTTTATATATAATTAGTGATCTATATTTTTTGAATACTATATTATAAAATTATATGTGCCTTTTCTTCCAGTTATTTTTCTATTTTCGCTAGAAAGCTGACGTAATTACTTTTTTGAGATTTAATAGGCGTCGGTTTTAGTTTTTTAGTTACTTTTCTGATATTTATAATGTCAAACTAATTTTTAAAGTAACATAGAAACAAGCTTGTATGAAATGTCCACGAGTTATTTTTTACACTTATGCAACTGAAAATTGCGTGGAAGTTTTGATTAAGAACTGTGCACTGCTTGGATTTTTATGCAAAAATCGAGATACGCTTTTTAAGGAGACTTAAATTTTTCTACTAGTTTTGACGTGAATGACGACTGGTTTTAACAAGACGGTCCCACACGTCACATAACCATTGAAGATTCTAGAAAAAAACTGAGTTTCTGAGGGAAAGATTTAACGAGAATATCGTTTGTATTAATGTTTTGTATGTAGCGTTGCGTGAATGTTATTATAAAGAAAATCCTAGTGAAGCAGTTCACACATGCTTTTCCTAGGTTATCTTAACAATCGAGTTAAGTCCGTCATTAACTATGGTAGACATAAATTACTGATGTTTTGTTTATAATGTCCCCGTAAACAGTTTTGTTTAAAGAGCTTATAATAGTTGTCTGCACAGTTATCCATCTTTTAACCAATCTACTCTACATTTCCTATTAGTTTTTCTTTCATCTATGTTGGTAGCGTTAACCCTACTCATCACATATCTATGAATTAGCATTGCTGTGTTACGTTTTAATTAATAAACAAGATAATTTCACAGTAATATACTCCGTCTTGTTGTGAGGTTCAGTCACTTTTTTGCATGAAAACTCGTGTAATAGAGAGATCGCTCCATAATGCACTTCCATTATTTAAAGCATCATTACTTACATTGCACTTAGCTGATTGCTAAGTTTACCAAGATAGTTTCGCGATAAAAATTTGCGGATTACTATGCAGAAGTAGCGCCTTTAGAACTGACCTGTGATCTTTACAATTTCAAAGAGTTTTCCGCATAGAGAATTTACGTTTGATTCTCGGTAGTCCCAGGTGCTTCCTCAAAGAGGTGCCTACATTCGAAATCTTATAGTTGCGTTTTCCTGGCTCTTGACTTTTCGTGCATATTTGCATAATAACAACATATATTTTTTTTAAGGGGTGCTTTTATTTGTCACGTTAGCCACTCGGCAACGCAATTAGACTCGGTCTGAATGATTGTATATGAATCTCTGGAATCAACCGAATCATTAGTTTACTGTGGTATAGCTGATTGCTCACACCAGTGGTTTCGCCAAATATTTCACCAATATTAGCGTACTTCAGAGCAAACTTAAGTGAATTTAGAAATAGACTCAAGTAGAGACACGCGAATTTTGCTCATCCCAAAACATCGTATAAAATGAATTGAAGCATTGTTATTCTGCGGCCAAAAAACATTTTTCACTTGAAGGTGCGTGTCGCTACGAGGCCTGGGGTAGAAGTCCTCTAGCACGAAGCGCCCTGTTCTTGGCTGAAGTGCTTCAGTGGTGCCAATAGCCCTATCGATACTTTAATACGGTCTTCCACTTTGTCTCGCTCTCTCGCTGTAATATAATATTGACCACGAAGGACGTGTGTGCATTGTAAGTCGCATCACGCTTGTTGCCAATGCATGCATTATGGGTAATCGTTATATACGTGGCCGGAGATTAGTCTGGGTACTGGACCCCTTCATATTATTAATATGATTCATTTTTGCCTGTCAGGCGTTGTAAAGTAGTTTCAACAGATGATTTTAGTTTTCTTACTAGGAATCGATTCTAGCAATCGTTGTGAAATGAAAACAATAGGCAACAATAAGGGTCTGAGATTCCTTTAATAACTACGCGATTACTTTAGCAATTACGTTTCATCCGCTGGGTAAATCCATCTCAATGTTTGCTATGTTGCTTCAAAAAATTGGTTGTGCGCTAGTTATTCTGTTACGTGTTTGATTTATGCGAGTTCAATATTTTTGCGAGTCACCTTAATTATATCAGAGTATTACAGCTTACTAACTCAGAAGTATATCGTATCTTGATTTTTTCGCAGGAGTGGCCGAATTCGCGATGGCGAAGAAAAAGGAGACGGCCGAGGGTCCCGTTAAACCTGAAATTTTAAAGAAGTACTATGACATTGCTAAACTCCTAAAAAGCAAACTACCTGAAAAAACAACTTCTTTGGTTGGACACAAGGTATGTATCCAAAAGGTTTAGTAATTTTTTTTTATTTCATCTGTTTCATATGCCATCTGATGTGAGCCGGTCATTTCAGAGATATTTCTTATTCTTTTGTAGGGAAGCATTTTCTGTAAATTTTGAAATGGAGGAACTCTATACTGAGATAGGTTTGGAAGTTTTTTAAGCTTGTTTGTATTTATGGAATCATTACTAGCATGGTAGTGAAGTGTTTAGCTGTGACAGAGATGTGGAAACGAAGTGAGCCTCAAAAATTTCGTACCTTGATATATAGAGAATTCGGCCTGTGGCCAATTAAAACGTCTTTATTTTGCAAACGGAATACAATTACCTGTAGGTGAACTATTTTATTGGACGGAAAGCTATAGATGTCATCATGGAGTCGAAGCTGAAGGAGAGCTTGGAGATCCAATCGCGACAACAAGCCTGTTTTCTAATGGAGGAAATGCTCGCGTTCAAATTCTTCCATCGAGCTAGCAAAATAGCAATGGAAGTTAAACCGAGGAAAAATAAGGTAACTAATATTAAATTAGTGCCTTACGATCATTAATTCATTGGAACATTAAGTTTTAAAATTGCAGAAGATACTGTTTCGTTTATTTTCGTCAAATCTATATGAATTTGGCGCATACTATTCCAGCACATTCGCTTGAGTTTTATATCTTGAGCTGCCTTTCGTTAGCTTTTCTCTATTGTTCCGTTAATATCCAATTGCTGAACATGTCTGTTAACGGTCAGCCGTCTGGTTGATCTTCCATTGACTGAGGGCAGGACCAGGAAGGCGAGGAGGACACAGAGG
Organism: Tropilaelaps mercedesae; assembly: GCA_002081605.1. NCBI lineage: Eukaryota > Metazoa > Arthropoda > Arachnida > Mesostigmata > Laelapidae > Tropilaelaps > Tropilaelaps mercedesae. The sequence continues at coordinate 16,560 of MNPL01004683.1, forward strand.
CAAACGGCACCCCCCGAGCGACCCCCCGAGCTGAAAAGGGCAAGAAGAAATTCAAGCTTAACATGCATCTAGAACAGATCTTCGTTGATGGGCTCGAGCCGTACGTTTGGTTGTACGATCCGATCCCGTTGCGCACGTGGGTACTGGGCGGCTTGCTAGTCGTTGCGGCTATCGCTGTGTGCATGTTCCCGTTGTGGCCTCGCCGAATGCGAGACGGCGTCTATTACCTCAGTTTGGCGGCAGCTGGCTTTCTTGGCGTTATACTAGCTCTAGCTGTTATTCGTCGCATCCTATTTGTGATCATCTTTATTGCGTCGTTCGGCAAACATCGACTGTGGATACTACCGAATCTAACGGAAGATTGCGGTTTCTTCGAAAGTTTTGTCCCGCTCTACAGTTACGAATATTGTGGCGAGGGCGTTCAGACTGAGCAGACTGGAGCCGATAGCGGTGGTAAGTCCCAGTCGGCGAAGAAAAAGACTCCGTCCGTGTCGGTTGCCAGAGACAAAGATTCTAAGGATGACAAAGCGGCTTCGTCAGCGGGATCTGAATCGGTGGCAGCTGCATCAAAAGATGAACGGACCACGGGATCGGAAGAGAGTGAATTCGAGATTCTTGACGGTGGTGATGGAGAAGCCAAAAAAGACCAATGAAAAAGGCAGGAAAACCATGGAACCGAGATGGGATTATAAAAATAGAGGGATAAAGAACGAAGAAATGAATAAATGATAGTAAGAATTAACCGAAAAAGTCGTAAAAGATGATCTGAAACACGACGACCAAAAGCGAGGATAGATGTCAGTTGATACAAGTAAACAATCGCATGGTATGAATTATAGGGGCGTGCACAGAAGAAGCGACGCAGAAGTTTCAATGTTCGTTGACTGGCGCCTTCGTTTGCGATTACAAGTATAATCGAAGTACACATTTACATGTTGATCGCTGTATTGACCACGGGGCATTGACTACCCTTGGCTGCCAACAATTCGGTGATCCGGTGTTGGCATTTGCGCTAAATGAGTCTCTCAATCGCTGCAGCGGTATCTCATCTGCCGACGTATCTCAAAATGGACGTTATGTGATGTGACAAGTCGGAGATGTCATGAAACCGTCGATTACGAAAGAAAGGGGAAAGAAGGGGGTGATCATAAGTGCGATGGCTGTGGAAAGTGTATTTTCATAAACGTATATACGAAGTATTACGTAAATATATATATATAGCGATATCTGTACTGACCTCAAGTGTTGACGAGAGGTGGTGGTGATCGAAAGCATTACTGCAATTTACCGCTATACAAACAGCATGAAAAGTATCCTGTACATGTACGTGTTCTCAGCTAATGACGAATGCCGAGAAAAGTCATAAATATTCATCGCGAGGCCCCGAGGAAAACAATTACAACGTGGTGAACAAAAACGAGTTTATAATAAATACCGAAAATGACCAAATGTGTACATCCAGGTGCTGTATTCACTAGCAAACCGAATGTGATCAAGAGAGCAAGTTTCTTACAGCAAGTTTGTAAGAGTTTTCACCCTTTCCTTAAAGCAATGTCAGATGCTTAGGAATAGATGCAGAAGAAGATGTCTACTTACATCAGAAATCTGAGCTTGTAGTAAATAGCAGGTCGATTACAATTAGTGTTTATTTGCACCTCCAAACTACGTTGTTACCCAAGTAGAATCTGAGTACCCGTTGAATTGGTGTCTCAACACCGGCACGAAAAATACAGGCCACTATTAAACTGAGTAAGACGTGCATCACATAGCGCCTCAGAAACTCTCTATGCGACAACACCAGTCGTTCGCGCGCCGTGGCGGATGAGCACATCACCACTAGGATATGCGTTAGATAGATGCTGAAGGCTAGTCTAGACAAGGCGGAGCTCACAAACGCGATAAATGATCGACTCTGAACCACTGGCTCTGTATTCGCCGAACTGGCTATGGAGACAACACGCGCAGGGTCTACGGCACCTTTAAAGCGTGGAAAAAGATTCTTCACCTCACTCGTCACACCTGTTAACAATAATAGACACGTTTATGAGTTAGTACTCCATTTCCAGCACATGCAAACATAGACAGGTACACATGAAAGAGCATTTCTTGAAAAAACACTGAACGCGGGCATCATGGTATAACGGTTTCATTAATTCAAAAGTTTGATCCATCAATGCATATTTGTTAATAGTCGATTCATCAATTGCCTTTCGGCTGAGCTTACTACTAAGATGAGGACCACATCGTTTTCCAACGGTAATTCTTGTTCAATTTAATCTTGAAATGTGTAGGTGGCGCAAGAAATGGGATAATATCCTTGAAACCTTGAGACTCTCTATTATGACACGTTTTTTATATTGATACTAGTACCTAAGTATTTACTATTGGCCCCATTTTATCAGTATTTTTTTCATATGTTCGGTCAATTTTCAGGGAAAGCTCGGGTTAATTATTGGCACTTAACAGCTCACTATAGAGTGGTCTAAGTCGGCTTTATCTGGACACATGAGTTGACCATTATATTGACTAAACATTGTGCTTGTATCAAGCTCGACGAGTCTATACTTTAACAAACTCTGGCGACGGAAACAAAATTTCCTGTAACGCGCGGGATGAAAAAGCAAAAATTTAGTTTTCTAGTTGATAGTGTTTGCTTTCACCACGGCTAAAATCAAATGTTAATTTTTCCGGCAGGTTCACGCATTGCCATTCATCAAGCTTTTCTCGAGCAATGACGTAATAGCTGAAACGCCGTTACCATGTTTCGAAGCGTTGGTAACCTCCCGGGGGTGCTGCCGTATAAGGTAGATGATGGCGATTCCCAGAGCAAATAAGGGCCGATGAAAGCCCGCATAAACGGCCGGGTAGAGAGGTCGAAGAGTATGGTCCCAGGCGCCGCTGATCCAAGGGTGACCTCCAAATACTGCATAGGTCATGAATGCTATAGCCAAAATCATTAGCTCTGCCCTGGCTTGTGCCAGTTTCTGGCTGGCCAACATTTTACTACCGCATAGACAACCACAGAGGTATCCAACAGCCACAGATGCCACATGAGCGGTGGGTCGCTGATACACCTAGGGGTCACAATCATCACTTTTTTACTTATCGACATGATCTTATCTTAACGAAAAATCACTTAAACTTTAGCCGATTCTGAGAGAAATAAATCTTCAGCGGACAACTATGTTCCCGTTTCATAACTTTAGTTCACAATAGGGCCCAATCACGGAAGGGAGGAGGGGATTCTCGATAGGAAAGTCGATAGAAACAACAATGGACGACTAAACATCAGTGCAACGACATTATGCAATATCCGCTGAGCTGTTTACCTCATTTGAGGTTCGCCAAATCTCGTGCATGTTTCGACCGGCCATAACGCAGGGTGCATAGTTATAGACGAGAGTTTCAAGGGTGACGTAAACGATTGATATTACCCCTACTGCTGCCATCAGGACCATGCGATGCCGTTTACTGGAAAAGAACGTATAAGCTTACTCGAAGTATTGGATTGCGGTAAAATTTACTTCTGGTTATGCACTAGCAAAATATAAAGGCGATAGATAAAAATACGATGTATTTTTATCTAATTTGTAGCAATACAACGTGGTCAGTTTTTCAATGGCACTTAGGCAATCGTATTTGTCCTTACGTATACCATAAATGATTCAAGATAATTGATTAAATAGGTAAATGACAATTTTCCGTATACATATACACCTGCAAACATTATTCAAATGCGTTGCTTGCAACGGTGGTAAGCTACTCTGGGTTAAAGTACTTATACCGCTGTTAATTCAAAAATTGCTATTATTGTCGCGAGCTTCGGGCTGTCTGGTTTATTCTGATGATTAGAAGAACTTGTCCGTTATTTGAATAAGAAGCAACTACAGTAGAGCTCAAAAATAACTTTTTATTCTTAGGTTTAGGGGAATCGCTACTGATAAAAACCATGATTATTCAACTAAACATACCTGGCAATGAGTACGTGCAATGGCCACACGAGCAAAAATATTTGTAGATCGACGCTAAGGTACCACAGATGCGGTAAACACTGAAACAGAGGGATACTCTTTTCATTTTTCAGAGAAATTTATGTGTCGGTCGTTGCGCACGAGGCGGTCCGCTTCCACAAATGAAACATGCAGCGAGATGAATAAGAATATAGCGGTAACTTAAAACTACAGTTAATAGTGGTGCTACCAACCTAGGACATGCTAGAACCTGTTGACATGGTACGCTCAATAAGGTGACCGAAACATAAGAAGAATTACCAGAAAGTTTTTTACATGTAGAAAATGTCTTTAGAAAAATGGATTTCTAACAGTTCTGCAGATTTTTTTGTAAAAACTGTGTTGTAATATAGTAGGGAAATTTATCAGCATGCTACAGTTGTAGGTTAATGGTTTATTGATAATGGCTGACGTTTCACTTTAAATTTAATAAAAAAGGCCCAGAGTCGGTGACGGGCACGTCATCTCATCGACATGAGAAGGTCTGATCCCACGACTAAATTATTACAACGACGAGTATTATAAATGATTATCATAACGTAAATCATCATAAAGCGAAATAATTTTTATTTTATTTAAGTAGAAATTAGACCATTTGATTGTTTATTCCGCTTAATTTGCTGCGGAGATATTATGGGCCCGTGTAAAAATAAGTCTAACAGGAGCAGAACGTTCATTTGATAGCTAAGCAATCAATTTGCGCTTTTCTCATGTTTTCACCAGTTTTCACAGTCGCCAGAAGCAACATCTGAGGGATAACTGAGAATCAGTTGTGCGCGTTTGGAATTACAGCAACAAACCTTTTCATGCATGGGTCGAAAATTATTAACATGGGTAGGAATGGCCCACCAGTTGCGAGGACAGTCGAGAAAGCGTTGCTTCATGATTAAAAGACTGGCTGGGCCGTTACAAGCGATTGGGAACAGGGGCGCGAGAAGCAGTGTTGCCATGGCGGGCAGGGTTAAGCGGACATATCGTGTAACTATACCTAGAATAAATCAAGAGATTTAGTCGTTACCTTACTTACAACGTCAATTCGCTAGATTTGGACAATCTTTGTGCATAAGTAATTGACCCAGCATTTTTTTTGCTTTCGTTAGTATGCAGTAGATGGAAAAAAGCTTTTCGGCGAACATTCTCCATTACCTTCCACGGCTTAGCTGTATGTAGACTTAGTCGGCTTAGGGGCAACACTCATTTAGTTCATTTTTACATCGTTCAAACAATTTTGTGATCTAACTATAACTAGCCGATCATGAATTATCCATCGTACGTCAAATTCTCCCACAAATGGTTGTGTTAACGGTAAATATGCTGCTGATTTTTATTCCAACTTAATTGATTTCAGTGCAGTCGAAAACCTGTTTTATATTATCTTTTAATTTAATAGCTGTTGAGTAGTAGTTTTGATCATTATTGTTCGTTTCCAGGTCGTGTTCTTCTATTTCAAAACCTTAAAAACTTGCGAGGAACATTGATTCCACTCTGAGCTTCTGGTTATAATGTTTAGTGTGAGAGGTACAAACCACAAACGACGCTGAGAAGACGACGTGAAATCTTCTTTCGAGCAATCAGAATTCCGGTTACACAAAAAAAGATCTCCACAGACACATGCGCGTTCGATACAGCACAGAATGCCAAACCTGTTCGCATTTCGTAGAATCGCAGCGACAACCCTAATCCGTAATAAAAGCAAAGCAGATTAGTAATGAAAAATTAAATCATTGATTGTATCTAACAGCAATTGAAAGTAGGAGCTTTTAAAATACAACTGAACCACCATCCGTATATGAGACTCAGGGTTAATTATGTAAAGTTCGGTACTTAGTTCCGAAGAGCATGCGACTTATGTCATTTTTGATAGCCGAAGGCATCGCGCTGTAGCCTCCGTGGCGCAATCGGCTAGCGCGTTCGGCTGTTAACCGAAAGGTTGGTGGTTCGAGCCCACCCGGGGGCGAAGTTTTTTCATTTTAGCAACAACGTAATACAAGGAGGTATTTATTTTTGGAGTTTCGTGCACATGTATACAACGTCTGTTATGGGTTGCCACTCCCAATGCACTTCAATTTTCCACTTTAAGTGTCTGATACTTCGACTGGCTTCATCGTCAAGCGAGAAAGATCATTGCGCTAAGTACTTGAAAGGTAAACGAGGCGCGTTAACTGTATCCATAATACGTGGTGAACAAATATTCATGCGCACCAAGGCAAGTTATACATTCTAGCGATAGGGAGCACGTTAGTACGATATTAAGTACAGTGGCATAGTTGAAGGTTGCCAATAGGCTATTTAGACCGTTACGGCGACAAGACTAATTCCTACATCGCAATATGCATAAATTCGCCATAAGTCTTGTTAGGGCAATTTTTAGTTTAAAACGTCAACTGAATATCATATAAATATCTTGGCAAGTAAGCGATATTGACAGAAAGCGTACACTTTACATGCGGCATCAAGCGTGTATGAAAGTTAGATCCTTCAGTAATTGTGCTTTCGAGGCATATGAATGACTCAAGCGAGGATCGATTTATATGTGCTCATATAGAAAAAGCTCATCATCCAAGTTTTTATAACAGACACGTTTGCCGCCTACCGACTACATGAGGTTCGACAATCGCGTAAGTATGGCCTAGGAGCACCCAGAGGATGGCTAGGGTCTTGAAGGTTGCCAGAGTTACACACGTGGGCGTGATCTTGGCTGGCGAAGATCTAGGTCCGAGCAGGAAGGTGACTAGCATAACAAGTAACAGCCAACAACCAATAAGTAGAAGCGCTGCTTCCTGCAGTGGATGCAACGGAGACCAGGCGGCTTGACACGAGTCGATAGATGCATTGAACCAATCGTTGAATGCTGCGTGATCGAAAGTTTGTAATATATAGAGGGGCCAATTGGTTGTAACACAAACACAGATGTTGGAGCATTCATCTCATCCAAATTTGATGCCGTATAACAAACGTTTATAAAATAATTTGTGGTCCAATCTTTTTATTAAAAAGTTGACGTACGGAAGGTTTGTTTGACCTATAGTTGACATCTGTCACAATTATTTTTAGAATGTATAGATTTAAGTCAATTTTTACATAAAGTCTAGGCGTTAGTATGCGAGTGTTAGAACTCCTATTTGTTTTTCTAAAGGATAATTGTCTTTTTGTCTTGATATCATTTTTACACAATTGAGTACGCGTGTGGAAACTTACATTGAAAAACTGCATTTGTTGAATGTGTAAGCCTTTGGTGGCGTGGGGGGTGCATTTTTGATGCCAAAACTGCACAATCTGCAGTCGTGCGAGAATTTTCACACCAAAAATGTGAAATTCGCACAGTTTTTAAGAGCACGCTCTAACCTGCATGTAGAAATTAAGGTAGAGCTTGTTCCAATGATACTTATTATCTAAACATCAATACTTACGAAGCATCATCGCCAAAACGCCAAGAAGGACCAAAAGGAGTCCGCAATGAAGAGAACAATCTACCTGTTTGATAAACCGTTTGGAGCTGGTTTGGTTGACATTCCACGGGAGCACATACCCCAATCAGTAGTGAAGCAAAGTTGAATTCCACCTTCAAGGTGAAAAATTGCAGAGAGATAATTTTTGTTTTCGATAATACAGTCACATTAGCTAAGGTTATTGCTCAAGTTTTACTTTTTCAAGGGCAGAAGAGATACACTATTATATTGACAAAAATCTGTTTACAACTGTCCCAGGCATACCTAGAGAATTTTCGATATATTAGTATCGATTTTATTTCGACCAAACCACTTCTCCTTATCATTCGTGTTGCAAAAATCGCGATAGTGATTACAATTATGATTAGTAATAACTAGTCAAGTAATAATAACTAGTGAAGTGAAAAATTGAACGACAAAATATACCTGATGTTTGTAGATGGCCATGTTCCTGAACAGGCTTTCATTCTTTGGCGACAACAACATTGTGCAGTAATGACTAGCATGGGTGGATCCACCCAGGCATTGATCGAAGGAACCAAGATCCGCCAGATTCCCTGATGCCAGACCCGAGGGGAACTTCCCCGATGCATCCATCACTTGTCACAATTAAGACTATAATATTACGATGGCGGTAATCATTAATGAGCAACGATATGGTTTTTCGGTAACAGCAAAGTATCATAATCATGAGAAGAAGATAATCATTTTAATATTAGTAACAATAATATTAAAAACCTTTAACATTTCTGAAATTTAAAAGAAGCTTGCGAATACGCCAACTTGTAATTAAGATCAAATGGTAAATTTATCCGAATGACCACAGCAGTCGTTGATGCAAAAAAGATAAAGTAAAGGTTAAAGGTATATGTATGTCGAGACTACACTGCCCTACAGTTATGAAATTTTCACTATTGGTTGCACTGGAAGACATTGAGTTGCTAGTTAGGATTATGACTCACTCCTGAAGACGTTGACCCGATCATTAAACAAACGTCGTGCACAAGAGGTGCCCTGGATTGCCGGATTACTTGCAATTGATTTCAGCATAAAATCCATATCGACGTATTGATATGTAGCGTTGTAGATAAGCTTTGTAGTAAATTCTATATGAAGACGTCAATAGTTGGGTTTTTTGGAAGGTACATCACCAACCAAACGAGTTAAAAACATTTAGTATGTGCAACTGTCTATTTTATTCGGCAAACTGACCTACGTCAATGTGCCAAAGTTACCAAATCTCTTTCTGGAAGGTTAGCTAGGAAGTATAGTTTAATAAAATTTTTTTTCGTCTATGAATGAGAAGCCTCTTTCGAAGATGCTACTAATAGACCACTATTGTGATTTGGGCCAGCCAATCAAGAAAGTATAGCGAAAAAATTGAATTTATTGTTTGTTCAGGTTTTCTGCCCAACTTGAAGACCGCGCGCTCGAGTGTTTGCTCAGCCAGTAGGATTTGCACAGCTATGAAAAGAAAGGGAGTTGCCGAGACATCGGGGGCAAGAGGGTCTATCCTTGACAATAAAAATTATTTTCCGGCGAATAACTTTCTAATTTTTAGCCGTCTACAAAAGAGAACGCGAATCAGAGTAAAGTCATAAGGTTTGAGTCAGCTCAAGGTGGAAGTAATAACGGTAAATGGTTTTAATACGTATGGCAATTTTCTTCAATAAATGAGAAAATGCGAAAAAGTTTACGGTTATGAGAATATTTACCTTCGTGGGTTACATAGCTTCGGTTATCCCGATAAGGCTTCCCATTTTTAAATAAATATTTAAAATTAGGATAAGTTTTCGTTGAGGCGGTGACGCAACTGGCTACTATATGATAACTGTTATATAAAAGTGCCTTTATCCAATAAAAAATGTTGTTACCATATTTTTATTTTCTTACAATAGGCTTAATTCAAATTTCTTAAACAGATAAAGCTCGTAGTATTGAACATAGACATGCTTGAATCCTATTAATTTATTTAGTCTCAAATTTTGTTTGTTCCGTGCTTTGATCAATATACCACCGTATCGGTCGTATTTGATGATTGTTACCATAAAAATTAGTTGTAACATATGAACTACTTCAGCTAATGCCATTATATTTAAGCAAACTGGATTCAAACGAGAAGTAAGTTTTTAAACAAAAATTGCTTTCTTTTGACAGATAAACTGACAAGAGGGGTTGGTACAAGCTTACATGTTTATCGTATGTCTACGCGACATGCGTGTGGCCGAAAAAAATCGAAGATGAAGAAGAACAATAAAGAAAGCCGATTAACTCACAACATATATTATCGTTATTTGTAAAGTTAGATTAACGACAACAATATCGGGTGTTTTATAAATAAAATGCACAAAGTTTTATTTACAGAAGCATTTAGGGCGTACCAGCATTTGCCGCGTTTTGTCTGCAGTTCGTTTACAGTAGGTCGTGCTAATACTTGCTTATGTAATAAAAATGGCGGCAAGAATCTGGCTTTCGGATGTCCGAGCCAAAAAAATGCACAAAGTTTTATTTACAGAAGCATTTAGGGCGTACCAGCATTTGCCGCGTTTTGTCTGCAGTTCGTTTACAGCAGGTCGTGCTAATACTTGCTTATGTAATAAAAATGCCGGCAAGAATCTAGCTTTCGGATGTCCGAGCCAAGAAAATGCCCGCTGCCGAAAGACTGAATTCATTAATTGAATCATTTTCCGCATGCACGTAGATTTCGAATAAGACTAATTATAGAAATACGTTATTCCACTGTTTATATCTTCATCTCTGTTTCCACCTTTGGCACTATCTTTGTTATTAACACGATTTAAGTTTGGTTTGAACATTCAGCACATAACTACAGCATAGGCTATTTACACTAAACTACTGAGTCTTATCAAAGAGTCCTTGTACTTCCTGAAAAGCGTGACACTCTATCTGCTTACTAGGAGCCCGCGCAGAGAGTCAATTTAATATGTCTATCTGGACATTGTCTAATTGCTTCTGAATACTCCCTCTACAAATATCCATGACCCAGTCGGCTAGTTGTTGTCGGAATGCGTAACTCAGAAAGTTAGCGATTATTTCTGTCGCCGGGTCTCCGCTTCCAAGTCCTACAAAAGGCATCAATAACAGTAACCGTGTATAAACCTAAAGTTGTGTTTAAAAAACGGCATCATTAGTTTTAACTTTTCGTATCCTTTATAATAGTTTCAAATAGGTACTAGTCACAATAAAATCATACGCGGGAATATGAGCACGGCTCTGTACCGTAATCTATAGATGCGTTCACAAAAGGTTCTAACCTGAAATCGTAGTTTCGATTTGGCCGATGCGATGGACCTTCAACGACCGTAGGACAAACTTTGCACGTCTTCTAAGCCGTAAACTCAATCTAAAACATAAATTGTCGTAAGCAAGGGAAAATGTAAAACAATAAACAGACATCTGTTTTTTATCCTGTTCGTGCTCCATGGTAGAACCGCACACTTACCATTTTCGTAGTCAAGGCCGTATTTAGAAGTTCCAAAATGATACAATTTATTTTAACTTTTTCTTAAAACTTCAAAGAATACGATTTAATAGAGTAGGTAGATAACGCATCCGTCTGCATACAACGTCACTTTTCCAAGCAAGAAATGTTGTAGAAGTCTGATTGCTGCTGAAGCCCAGCTAAACACACCTTTTTTAAAATGGCAATAGACGAAAGCTTATCGAAGATCGCTTACGTCTTTGATAAAATAGCCGTAGCGACAGTCTCCTAAACAAAAACATACTTTATTTTCAGTCATTTGTTCTATATGTTCGTTGTGTGACCTGATGAATTGAACTACTATACGTAGGCTCCCAATAAATGCTCATAGCGAAAGAAGCAGTAGCAAACTTAAAAATAGAACACATTTGCTTACAGGTGGGTACTACACCACAGTTATGAGTACAAGCAGAAACACATATAGGGCAGATAGCGAATACAAAGAGCGAAAAGGCAATGAACCTGACCGCCTTTGTGCTGTAAACTCACTAAGATCACCCAGTTCACGCTGTTATTGGGACGGAAAACTATTTATCGGGGTAAGCGATTGTGGCATCAAATCACAACATTGGTTGATGTGTTTCACACACAATAGGTTCGATAGACTAAACAAATAAAGGTTTTTGTAGTTTCTAGTCGTTTTAAATACTTGTATGCTCGCATTTCCAAGAATATCGACAAATCATCTTTGAACATTAGCAATCCAGATGTTAACCGGACCCTATGAGATTGTGTGAACGCAATAACATGTAACTCAACGTAAGAAATATTTAACGATGGTCTACTACCTTTCTAATCCAGACCGACAGATCAAACTATTCCTGTAGTTGAAAATTTATTGCGTTAGATATTATGGAAAAAATGTGTACAGCTTTTATTGCGGTACAGTTATAAACCTCGTCCATAGTCGAATACTTACTCCAGCCGGATTCCTATATCTTCCACAGACATCTCCGCCGCTCCTGATGGCCCTAAGCCCATCATATGAGCATACCATTCATAGCCACCTGCGTTAGCAGTAAGGAACAAACTAATACATTTATATTGATCTTCCAATATTTTCTATAAGGGTAAAAGAAAAGAATCAAAATATATTAGCCTTTTTGAACGTACTGTTGGAAACGACCAACCCGAACAATAAATGTCTATGTAACTCAAAAACTGACAATCAACTCCTTCGCGAGGCTCTTTTTTAAAGGGAAGTGCAAAAGTAATTACCTGTGAGCTGATCGAAGCCGAAATGAGCGACAAGTGAAAGCGTCCGATTAGCGTAGATTGCCGAAACGTCTCCAGTTCTGCGCATCGAAGACAGTCCACTGAGGACGCCGCGAACCAGACGTACTTCGCTGGTAAAACAGTTAAATATAAACGAAACAATGGTCAAGTTTTAGTTCCGGGCCAAAGAAGAGCTTTCTTATTAGAATCAGTATTTTGCATTATACTTATGTTATTGGAGTATGATTACGCTCCACTATAATAATGATTATTGTTACGTGATTTGTTTTGTTAACAATTATGCTTTATGTAGGATCTAATCACTTACTTCGATCGTTATAGCTGACCGTTATCAATGGGAATCTTTAAAATTACTTACCATATGCGAGAAAATTCAACTGTGACCATGTAGTAAATTGTGTCATGCCAAATACAAAAAATTTAATGGAACACATCAATTTCTTATCAAAGCAGCGTGTTCTGATTTCACGTGCTGCCTGCATTACATACAGCTCTATAAATAACGCACTCAAACAATTTATCTCGGGGAGGCAATTCTCGGCGTGTAAGTTATTTAATTGAGCCTTATAGGAAGTTAGATGGCTCTTACATTAGCTCTCTAGATCCTATTAGAGATGCGAGAAAGCAATTAAATGCTAGAAACATTTTTGTTATACTAGATTACCTCTGAAATGACATTAGGATCAGATCCTGTTTCAAGCGGTTGATGTAGACCGGCAGCTGAAATCAGAAACGATAAGTGTATATCTTTCAACGAGAGCTTTTAGAAGTACTGTTGCGATTTTAATGCAAATTATTTGTCAACGACATTTGTAACTTATAATTTCCGTAAAAACGTAAAAACGATTATAAAACAATCCCATCACATGAGCAACGAAACGTAAAGATAAGAGAAAATAAGGAATATGTTCACTGCGAAACAATACGTTTATTACTCTCCTAATAGTAAAAAAAGTATACGTTCGCGTAATTTCATTTTAAAAAAAAATGAGTAATGCAGATAGTGAAGTATTTCAATCTAAGTAGGAATGTTACCTTGAGCGGCTCTTTTTTGCTGGCTCGTATGTGCTCATTTGCTTTAGTTAGAAGGGCATCTATGATTCGTTCATCCTGTTTGAAATCCAAAGGTATCTTCACGTTTTCAAGCTCTGAATTTGCGCGTTGTTTGAAGCCTATACGAAAATCTTCCAACAGGCTGTCTTTAATGCTTTCGAAAATTATCTCTGAACACATGTTAATTAGCGACCCTCCCCACGATGAAAGTCCAAAAAGCTGAAGGTCGATCGTATCAGCCTAGATAAAACAGGACACAATTATAGTAAGTTTCAGACTCAAATAGGTTAAGTGTGCCATCGAACTCGACCATGCAGATGCCATATTTTCCGTTTCAAGCGATTTGCAGCGAAACATTTTCATTTTTTTATCAAAGCTTCATTCCGAAAATTATTATAAAGGCGAAAGATATAAATGAAAAATTTGTCTTTGATTTTAATCGAATAGGCGCGGCTTGATTCAAGCACTAACCAACGCCAGCGTCAGTGAAGTAAACACCTAACACTGGTAGATACTGCGGCAGTTTCCTAAGCACTTAGTTCGCTAAGCTTAAACATCTTCGCCCTCCTAGCCATTGTCCACTCATAATGTTCTTTTATTGAAATCGAAACTTCTAATTGGAAGCTAGGGCTCTTCTTAGCACAGTATATATTACGCCTTTTTGTCCTGCTCGACAACCAGTTTATGTGGTGGTCTGCGACGAAGAAAAAATACCAACTAGACAAATGAACACAGCCAATTATAGACTTACCTTAATATTGGCGTTTACATCCGTAATCTGTAGAGCTCCTCGCGACGTCTGTCCAAACTGAGCCACAGCACTTAATTTCAGGTCAGTGATGTTTAGCAGAAGCTCGTCAGCTCCGCTCAGTGAAAGCAATGCAAGACTTGCTGAGAGGTTATAGTTTCCCGTAACTTCTACCAATGGAATCAATGCTTCCACTTGAACTGTTTGGATTGACATGTTTGCCACCACCTGTGAACCACCCGTTATGTTTAACGCAAACTCTGGCAACCGAAAAAGGCAACTGGTAATATTTGTGTCGGATTTAGTTTACGTATTGCGTGAAGGTTTGTGCTATCGTATAAATAAGATCGAATATGGAGGAATTTGTGCAACTTGCTTTCAAGACGATTCTATCTGCATGATTTAACAGCGTCGTGAACTTCAGGCGAATGCATTCGTCATCGAACATGCGCGTTTAATAACACAAAGGATTGTATGAAGGATTTGAAGCTCGACTCCTACAAGTGGTGAGTCCATCATTCTTTTAAAGGATTCCATAATAAAATTCGTCAATGCACACAGTTAGGCTCTTGTAAGTAGAATGACTGATACATAACAGAAAGACTACTCCAATAATTGACCCCCGTGCAACAGAATTAATAAGCTAACCTGACCAAGTTGAACGCCTCGTAGTCCTTTAACACGCATGTCGGTAAAGCTGGCCAAAATCGAATTAAACATATCCTGCTGATTGATGTTCACATCGTCAATGATGAACGGGTCTGGCAGAGGTCGACGCAGGATCGATGATGGATCAAGTATGTCCTCACGGTTGACCTAGTTAGAGAATGGCCAATGAAGGTCAATTTTATTGAGATTCGATACAACTATTATGCTAGCAGTCAAATATATCTACAACTCCTTTAAGTGGCTTTCAATGCAAAAAAGCAGCTGAATGCGTTTCAAAAGTTCCAACCAAATCGTTGATATTCAGCGAGAAAGAAAACTAGATTAGTTTTTTCTTGTAAGAAACTGAAATGCTATACTATTTCATGGGGTTAATACATGCTTAAAAGACCTTTTGGTCCCATCTATAACATGCTTACCTCGCTTGACAGGGACGCACAGTTCACATAATTTCGAGGTAATTCAATGTGGCGTATTTTTATTCACCGAAATTAAATCGCACATTATATCATCTATTCAATGTGGCACAACTATGATTATTAATTAAAGACTGTTATATCTGATATTTTTCTTCACTACAGTCTGTTTTTTTAAGGCTGACCATCAGCCAACATTTAACGTCCACGGTAGCAGTTTTTGCATTACTTCACTACAGTCTATTGCCCATAAGATGGCACACATATACATGGCATTTACATCTCCGTAGGCTTAAAATGTTTTGAGAATTTACCTCAAGTATCGTTAAAATCTCATCAGCTTGAATATTTCTTTACCCATAAAAAGCAGTTGCAGTTGCTTCAAATTTTCTAAACTCCTTTGATTTTTCCTCTCACTGAACAATAGGCGCAATAAGAGAAACTATACACAAATGCCAGTCTATGACATTTAAAATACGCAAATATGCATCTAACCGTGCTCGAAAGCGTGCCCATGTTAGTCGACATATTCATAGTGAAAGAAAGAAAGCAATTTTTGTAATGATACCTTGTCCTGAAGGAGACTGTTGAGAATCTTTGAAATGCGATATGGAATAGTCCGTGTCTCGTCTTCCTCAGGCAGACTTTCCAGGTCTGGAGCGGACGGATCAATACAGTGAAATTAGGTCGACGTTAGCTAAAGGACTCGAGGGTAGAGGAAGCTGAGGTGTATACAGAACGTTAAAAATAGATACGTGTACTTAAGTGAAGTAAAAATGAGAGATAAAAAAGTTCAGTATGACACTTTACAAGAAGCCATTAATTACTAATATCTTTAGTTCAAACATTTGATCTTTTATTTTTGATACTTTTCTGAAGAGTTTTCATTCATGCCCCATAAAGAGGCAGGTGATGCACTTGAATGAGAACTGGAAGCTTAAAGGTGGTTAAGTTCGACTTACCAGCATCATCAAATTCGAAATCGTCGAGTTCTTCACCAGCTTCCAAATCTGACGAGGCAGCATTTAAGGACAATGCCACACAAATGCCTAGTATCGTCCACCATATCCGCAGCTCTTTCGCGTTTAACATAATTGTGCACTCAAGCTAAATGCATCCACTGTACAGATGTCTTTTCTTTTCATGCAACGCACTGTCGCTGTAAACTATCTGCGTGAAGAAACACGGGCTTTCTTCCTCTAGAGTTCGTAGGCAAAATTTTCCTCTCAAAGCTGGATTAAGTTTCACAGACTAAACTGTCACTTCCAGGTAGGTGAGTCCGGTTAAAAACGAAACGCCGCGCTTCGCGACTTCACTTTAGAGATTTTTTCAGCCGATGCTCGACTTCACTGCGACGGGAAATGAATTCAGTCACTGCTTGGGTCCAATTGAGACGATCGTGCTGTATAAATGCGAATATAAGTCTCATCAGCATGTACGAGAGGCTCACTTTTGCTACCGCTATTCGGGTCTATCTATGTGGCTGAGTGCGTGTATGTGCGTATGAGTGCCAGTACGATCAATCGCGCCCCATAGCGCAGTCGATAGCAATGGTTAGTCAATATACTGTGATGACAGGGGCGCCTCGGTTGGTCAGCGGACAGGACGGCGCCTGAGAACGCGGCCGCGTGGTGGCGTCCTCATAGCTGCCCTACACTCGAACGATGTTTTTCACTCGCCAAAGCTGGTAGGCGCATTCCGCCAAACCATGGTGATGGTGATTTCCCTATGGCTCCATGTAGATGGACCAATAGATTGGAAGGGTCGGGAGTGGAGCTTCCACTGCGTCTTGACCAGCGAGTGCTAGGAATTACGCCCGCTGGACAGTTACAGCAGCCACTATGTTTTCATAACTCCGCCTGTCATTCGATGCAGCAACGCACAATATATGTCCATTAATATTACACAGTTTTTACCGCCCATAAAACGGTGATGCCATCCAGGAACGATATGCAAACCCAAAAAAGCCAACAAAATGTCTATTATTGTTGATTCTTGTATGAAACGCTAACTAAATTTCCACCAGAGGTACGTTTTAGACTGAGGTACTTATGATGTATTGTAGTAACGACTGAATGCAATATCATTTGTGTTAAATAGTAATGTATCGCGAATCAGCTCAAATCAAATGAAATAGATCGTATAAGAAACGTCTTTTCGTTAGCCAATTATGACTTCATCCTAAACGAAATCGAATTTGCTCGTAGTCAAAGACGATTCCAAATTCCCGTGAGAGTAACATATTGAGGCTTATTCGTTCATTTTAAGTGGTGGTATATCCAATGTCATAAATCCCTCACCTCTTCGCAGGGTTGCAAATATTTGTAAGCTGTGCTCTGGAAGCTTTTCTTCCCTAGAAAACGTTTCGTCTACATCGATTCAATTTTTAAGTATATCCTTAGTTTTAACCATATAAAACTGTTTAAACTATCTGCATCTCGCGCCTCTGTCTGGTTGCAGAAGAAATGCTACTGTTGGTGTATTGAGTGCATACACTGTTTTTTCGGAAAAAGGAAGTACATCAAATTACGCGGTTCTTACTCAGGGTATCAATTAAGGATTTAATTAATTCCTATAACGCTGGTTTCTATCCGGATGGTTGGCTATATTCATGCCATTAATAAACCATTGAGATTCGTGCGTCTGCTACTGCCAAACGCTCGACCTACTGGATTTTGTGCTATACGTTATTGTCACGCGTGTTGTAACGCAAAATCCTTAATAGCTCAAAAGAGAGCATACCAATACTATATAAGCTAATATAGATACGCAACTCTGCACCGACATAATGGTAACACTCAAGTGCGAAGCTATGTAAGGTGGAAAACACTGAATAGCCAGCCTCAATGAGTAATAATAATGCACTGAAATCGCAGCTAAGTTACTGTTGTTAAAGCGATCCTTCACCTGTGCTTATTTGTGTCCTTTGAATACAACACGATGTAACATATCGTACTTTGCTATGACTAGTACGATCTGATTGTGTCATGCAAAATTGTAGTCGGTTGTACTTAAGCTACATAGGTACGTAGATTGATCATTAAGTAAAATCATGGGCCATCATTAATTGCCCGCAAAATTTATTCATAGATCCTTCTTGAACCATTCTTTGCTTTGCCCTATATTTTTTTGTGTTAGTATGAGCTTGCAGCTTTCGTGGACGCAATTATACAGTGCCATAAAGAGGTAACGTCACAAATGACTGTACGGCGTGTCTATATATATATATATATATATATATATATATATAT
>MNPL01004685.1:0-11190 GCA_002081605.1 Tropilaelaps mercedesae
TATATATATATATATATATATATATATATATGATAACGATAATGGATTGTGATGAAGACGAAACCGTGTGGCAGACGAGTTGCTCGTAGAATTAGGGATACAGCGGGAACAACAACAAAATCATGTCCACGAAAACAGAATAACAGCAATGAAAATGGCAATGGGAGACACCCTGGTAACAAAGAGATGGGTCCTCGAAAACCGGATAAAGGAACAAATGGAGCATGCGGAAGACGGAAAAACGTGATACTGTTATTCATATGATTGAATATAAATATTCGTCACAAACATTTTATTAACTACTTATTTCGATTTATTCAGTATCGACTCAACGTGAACGTACCATGCTTGATAAGGCGATTCAATCATCCCAGAGCGTACTCAGACCAATTCTACGTGGTGATATGTAAAGGTGTCCTGTAAAAAAAGAAAAAATACCTAATATATTGAAAGCGATACACGCCAAGCGATGTCTTAATTTTGTTTCCCCATCATAGACTGGCAGCTAAAAACAGCACCAAGCATCGCTTGAACAGGAAAACGAAACTTCCATAAAATCTCACTCATTCAACAGTTTGGTCCGCACGTTTGCTGATCTGGCAGCTGGGTTAGAGGCAACCCCTGGCAAATTGTCGATGCTCTCGAGTAAGAAAATGCCTTTCACCATCGAACTTCGGGAGCATCTATCTTGGTCGGCCACGTTCGCTAACTTTTGCCGAGAGAAGCTTTCACTATGGTCAAGTTTTTACTCGACAAAAACACCAGGATCGCCTAACGATGAACGGTTACAATGTAGCGGCCGTGTGGTTTCGTTCGAAATATGGAGGAAGCCGAAGACGATGCCGAAAACTGAAAATAAATGCCTAGAAATTTAGATTCAAGGTTGAAGTTGACCATTTTCCTTTACTAAGTATCCGTCCCACGTGCACACACCATGGATCCATTTTTGGTTTTGTTCGGGGTTAGCGAAGTTCGTGAAGAAAAATTGGTATCCGTAAAATAGTTGTTACCATATTCGCTGTGCACTTTTTTTTGCAAAGATTGGCTTATAGCGGACACCACTTTCGTGACGATTGCGACTCAAACTTTTCTCCTTGAGAAGTGTATTTGAGATAAGACTAAATCGACGAACCTCAACATCTAAATTAGATTAAAAATTGCCTCAGACATTTTACGTGGATTCTGAGAAACGTTCGACGTACCTGACGTATTTCGTTACTTTTTCCGAAACCGGTTTTTGTGTTGGTACTCTTTGTAGCAATATTGAGTTTTACTTAACCGCATGAGATGCATCGAATGGAACGAACGTTGAGGCCTCTTTGTAATAGAGGAGAAATGCTGATATTGTTACCCTCAATGGGTATCGCAGAAAAGTTAAATTTGTTTACTAAATGGTACCAGAGACTCCCTACAATTTTGTTTGATATGATTCGTGTAAATTCTAATAATTTTTAGCATTTTTAAAACTATGTCACTTTCTAAAATACCTAATTTTCGAAGGAGCTTAAGATCTATTGTGTGGAAACAAAAATATGTCTGAAAATTTTCATTTGAAACCACGCAATCAGTGGATTTTCAAATTAGTTGTTATTCACGTCAAAACCAATACAAAAATTAAAAAAAAAACTTTCAAATGCGTGTTTCTATTTTTTGTCTAAAACACGAACAAGTATATGTTCTTTTAATAGAAATTTTCACGCGAATTTTCAGTTATAACTATCGTTCCAAAATAAACCCAAAAGAAACATTTCATGCACATTTGTTTCTATTTTGTTTTAAATGTTCCTTAAAGCATATACATATGAAGAGCAGTCATAACAACAATTATATGCAAAACCAGCTAAACGAATTTACTAATGGCAAATAATGAAAAAAACTCATATATACATGAGGTTTTCATAAAACGAATCAAATGTAAAATACAATACAAGAACTGCTCACATTGAGCATATGGGAGTTCACCTCAGCCTTGCTGAAATGAATACAGCTAGTTAACTTTTGTTTCAACAATCGCCTTAATTGATGAATAATTTCGGCTACGTACCGACTTTATATATATTGACTGCCGCAATAACCGAGATAAGTAAAGAATGCAAAATAAATCAGTCACTCGGGTGCAAGGTATCTATGGTAGTAATTGCCACTTATTAGCGGCTTTGCCGATATAGTGTCAGGGCAAATAAACTACTATACTTCGAGCTCACAAAAAAGTGATGATATTTATTATGATCCAACAGTCCCGCCCGTTTACGCAGGTACCAAATGTTATTCATGCAGATGAGAAAGAATGACAACTTTATTCGGAAAAAATATGCTCCAAAACAGTGTCAGCCTGCATTACGCTTGACAATTAATATTAACACACAGACCGTGTCTGATGATGCAATGGCGTGTACATCGACTGCTGTTCCTGTTATATGTACTAGCCTTCGATTATATTGACAATGTGCAGCAATCACTGAGCTATATAAATGCTAAGGTATTATAGTTGTAGCCGTGCAACCACAACTCACCAAAATTGAGTTCTATCTATGCAACACACCCGTACGCCTTGCCTGTACGTCTTGTTTTCATCCTGATCATTCGTGTTTCCTTCAATGGCCTCTCTTGTCTGAACCAAAATAAATGGATTCACACGTGATTCATCCTGGACGTGAGTCACCAAATGCTTCTTGTCCTTTGCCGAATAAACTCCCAGTTCTTGTGAACGCACACACATAACGAGTCTAAAGAGTGCTGACTAACTAAGTATTCCCTGAATACTCCATTACACTGTTTCTGTAAAATTTGTGATGTTCCACAAATCAGCAAGCCAGGCCATCGCTGTTATTTTAGATAGACTTTGACGTCTCGTAAATGATTATTGTTTCCGTATTATCGCGGCTTACTCTAAGAACTAGGATGATTTACAGGAAACGGCCGAGTTATTCTGCTTTGATACCGAAAAAACGGAAAAAAATTGTTCTATTATTCTTGGACTCCACGTCAGGAGTCAGTCGTCTCAACGAGCCATATGAGAATGTATGAGTGCCACGCGGCTGTGAAAGAATCGATGCGGCCTTAATACCAAAGGTTTTGTCTACGGAGCTAACAATTATTCAATCTAACAGATACTCTGAAGTCACGCCAAGTGTCAGGAAATTGGTGGTTCCGTAGATTATTGCCTAAACGAGGTTTTCTTCCTGTTTGGCGCACCACTGGTGTTGCACAAAGCATGACAAACCGAGTTTAAGAAATGTTTGCATAACCGAGGAAGCGGGGGTGGGGTTGAAATAACTAAGTTTACCACCTCTCTCCATCATCCCGCCTCGCCATTTGCATCTTGTTCGCTCTCGTCGCACGGACCAAGATGGCCAAGTATGCGAGCCAATGGAATCTCTATACACTGTAATATTATGCTCCAGCATTAGCTGAGACGATATCCCTATGGAGGCCCGCCTCTCTAGTGCATGGGTGCCTCTATGCGAACAGATTCGACTGAAATCCTCGTTCCGAATTTCTAGCCCGTGCGCTTTATCGGCGTACCACGTTTTTCGGTATACGTCGCCCGAAGTTTCGACTTGCGCGTTCCTCTTTGGTACTATAGACTACGATACAACAGCCATAAATCATTTCACTCAGACCCTTTCCACCGAGTCCCTTCTTCACTTTCCATTCGCGGACCGTCGAGTGGTCCGGCCTGTGGAGGTGAATCTATTAATGGGGCATGAAACAATATTCCGGCGGTGAGGAAACGCCGCCATCGTAGCGTGGCTATCTCTCATCAATGAATTTCAGGCGCGTGGAAATGTTAAATCAGAAATTGGCCCGTGACCTTTTGGCGGGCTGCTGTAGGAGCCGCGTGCAATGTCATGCTGGACATCTCCGGTCAAGGATATCGGACGCGGCCGGATGCCGCTTGCTACTGAGACGGCTGGAACGACGGCGGATCACCAAGTAGCCCCTAAAGAGGACACAGTTAGAGGTGTGCTGGCGAGAGGGGAACTCATGGGAGCGCCATACCTGTCTTCGGAATCGTTTCCAAGATGACGCCTTTTTCAGAACAAGCCGACTCCTGGCTGCCGTTGTCATCCTGCGTTCCAGTAAAACGAGCTGTGACAGGTAGGAAAAGCACTACGAATGAGAAAAGGGCTGGTGGAGCGGGGGAGGAGCGGGTAGAAGATCAGTGTAGTCTCTCACCATGAACGAAATTCTATTTGATCATCGCCGTGGAAAGCGAGTCCTCACGTAAACTCTTTCCTGCCATTCGATCAGTTGTTAATGGCTCTGACATCGTTTCTAATGACGATGGCCGATGATAGTGACCAGTCGAGGGCTGACTTGAGCGTATTCGCTGTTGCATTGAGAGCTGCTGCATTTATCTGGTATTTTTTGCCGAGGCTGCTTGTTAAAAGGCTCTCGCATACTTTCCGTCGAATAACACATGGTTTGAAGGAATGCGGTGTTATCAAGGATGTTTTCTATCACGACTTCGGCTTTATGTATATGCACAGGTCCTCGAAAATGAAAATATAGATCATGTTTTTGCCAATCTGTGATTTCTAGCAGCCAAGCTAGCTCAATCACATGGCTTATAGAATTACTGGACCCTGTTATAATGTTAACTTTGGTTTGTGTCATTTAGGGAAAACATTGGCGTCTAAAACAATATATAATAATAATAATAATACTATGCAATAATAATAATAATAAATGAAACATTAGATGTACTCAGAAAAAGTACTGAATGATTTATTTCTAATTTATGCGACTGGATAAAATCTAACGGAAAACAAGAAAATACAGTAAACAAAATATTTCGCTCGGAAGTTGCCCTTACTGGGAATTTTGCATAGGAAATTGCGCCTCAATTGTTGGTTCGATGGGTTAAGTTCTAGAGTTTACGCAGGATATACTTTGGTTCACGTCCACGTTTCACATGTAATCTTCTCTTAACTAGAGTTGAAATAATAATAATAATAATAATAATAATAATAATAATAATAATAATAATAACAATAATACTAATAATAATATAATAAAATTATTATTATTATTATTATTATTATTATTATTATAGCAATAATAAGACTTTTTTTAACTTAACCGATGGCACTCCCTATGACTACATAGCGATAGTTTAACAACCACCAATTAGAACTGAAATCATATGCAGTTCGATGACAGAAATTGACTAAAAACGAGATTCTCCCCGTAGAGTCAGTCTACTGGCTGTTTTCAGTCATTGTGGTATTTAGATTTGGTAACAACCCTGCAATAACATCACCGCACAAATCAAGAGTAACTTCTACCCAAACTGAGTGTACACAGCCGGCCTGTCCCAACAAGCTATATCCTACATGTGACCATATTTCACTGTCAAAAGGCGAAATACAAATTACGCTATTGCCAAACTGCGCATTCGATTACGTCTGTTCAGCTGATGTCTACGCGGGTAAACTGAGCTCACGATAGGGAAGTTTCGAATTCCCATAAAACGCTACTTCGGTCTGATGTCAGTTTCAGCGGTCCATTTCAAGAATAAGGCAAGAATATGGCAATAATGTGAATTGAGGTCTTCGACCTTCGAGTGGTCAACGGTAAGGAATCGAATGCATGTGGCATAGGGTGGGATTAGGTTAAGGCCCACCACAAAATTATTTGCTATGGAGTGCAGACCCGATTTTCTATGTATGTGAACAAAACGTTTTAGCCAGATAATACGCGAAGGGATGGCATATAATGGAACAAATTTAGCAAATATATCACGGTCACCTCGATAAATATTACCTTACGGCAATGAAATCCAATCCTACCTTTTTCAGGCAGTAAAATCGCCGCAAGGTCAACAACGATTAGAAAAGGAGTTAGTGGAAACGCGGTTGTTGGCCGCGGCCCGTGGTGCAGCGAGATCATTAAACCGTTTTTGTTTCTGCCACGCCGTAATGAGTGGTCGGTCAGATTGTAAAAATCATTTTACGACAGTTAATTTTCTTGGCCTGATGCTGGCTAACATTGATGTAGGGTGAATCCAGTTCCACCAAGACGATACTCCACGTGGGTCTGGACGGTTAAACCTTTGAGGGATGGATTTCGGTAACGGAAGATTTCGTCATATGCAGAAATATGCGTTGCTCCTTCGGAAAATCTGGAACGTGGTGCCCGCTCAACTGTTTCCTATGGGCTTGCTTAAGTAGGAGACCGTAAAATATGTGTATTTGCAGAGCGTAAGAAGTAAGAAAAACGCGTAGCAAGGAAATTGGACCCAATTTTTTTAGGAGAAAAGGCACTCGGGAATAGGGCAATCTGTGCCCTGTATATGACAAAGTAACAGATACAACAGATGTTATGTTTCATTAATAATGTAAATTACTGTAGATTACACCAAACCGAAAATCTTAAATACTTCTGCTTTTGTGTTATAGATATATTAATAATAGCTCCTGCTATTACTCATATACCTATATTAATTTTATTATTTTATTCATGAAAATTCTAATTTTTCTACGGAGGCACACATACGGATGCGCACATTCGAACCTTCTTCCACAAAAAAGCGATATGTACAGTTTGGCATATGCACGAATCTACTCGCGCTGTTATCTCTGACTAAATACTGCATGCGAAAGCTGTCCTGTCTTCGTAAACATGTCATCATTATTATAAGCTTTCACAGGAATGCCAATAAATCACTAAAATGCCGCATGCATCAACACCTACCAGTAAATAAGCGTTTGGGTATAGCCGCTTAACTTTTTGGTTTCCCGCATCCAAGCATCTCGTGTCTTTCTCTTTTTTTAGCCGTCGTAAAAAAACTGTTACGCTTTCTCTATGTCGTTGAAACTCTACGAAAGTGCCGGCGTTTGCAGGACCGCCGTAACATGTCAAGGTCCGTCCTGAATACGACGTTGTTACGTGAACTTACGTGCTTGTTGCAATAGTTTGCATGCTTTTTCTAGCGGTATTTTATGCTGTTAGGAATGCAGTCTTTATGATGCCTCGTAACGCCAAATATGCTAGCGGGAACACGGTGAAAACGTCTGGTGCGGTTAAACTCAATTTTTGCTCCATCCCTACAGTTGAGTGTGGGCAGTAATCGTGTCAACGAGTGGGAGAGTTGTCTTGTGGAAAGTTGTCAGCTGACGATGCTGGCAATCGGCCACGATGACATAGGTACCGCTATGACTTGAACAATCTCTGAGGGTAATTCTCTTGCTTTCCGGGAGGCCACTACTATTAGCCAAAACCATTAGCCAGACCAAACTATTAGCATGGTGAAATTCGAGCATCGCGGGCGAATCTTGTACGGTCGTGTTGGACGGAACCAAACAAAACGGAGGGTCAAATCTATGATCGACACTACGACGAGTAAGACATTGAACGATAATAGAAGGATGCTAAATTACATTCATTTCTGTGGTTATTGTGATGCGCGTCGCTACTGATTTTTAGCATAAAATCAGTCAGTACTTCAAGTGTATATTTTATTTTCGCAAAATTCCTAACGGTTCGCTCAGCCTGTTTTTCTTTGCATGTCTGGTGACACACGTCAAATACGAAAGATCTTAATCATAAAATAACGCGCCACTCCTGGGATCAAGCCACCAACGTAAGTGGATGCTTGAAAAATGTTTGGATGTACCTTTTTATGCACTAGAACTCTTTAGAAAACGGCGAAAGACATCTTGTTAATTCGACGAGAAGTATAATATCTACGCGGGCATATATTATCAACAAATAGGCTAAACAGATGTTCAGGAAAATTCTTAGGAGGTGCTTAAAGTGTGTTGAGATAACAATCCAGAGATAGTCACACGAAAAGGGTGAAAATTATACAGAGCGAATAAAAAGTGCTAGACCATTTTCATAAATTGAAAACAATACTTTCATGTGAGACGTTTCAGTCCACCTTGTTTTTTTTATCGTGGAGCTGACACAACCTAATTTCGTTTGAAACAATTCA
Organism: Tropilaelaps mercedesae; assembly: GCA_002081605.1. Lineage (NCBI taxonomy): Eukaryota > Metazoa > Arthropoda > Arachnida > Mesostigmata > Laelapidae > Tropilaelaps > Tropilaelaps mercedesae. The sequence goes on from MNPL01004685.1 coordinate 7,943, forward strand.
AGTGATGGTTACAGGCATTTTTCACGAACTTGTACGAGAATTTTTCTCTAAGAAATGAACGGCCTGTACCACTAAAACTTAAGCCACCGTTAAGAACAGAGGCTGGAATAATTTATTGAATTACTTCGGCCCATATCGAGTCTAACTGAGTCTAATCTATCGTTCGAATCTTAATTTGGCTCATTGGCTCGCATACAAGTCAAAACATCGGCATGACAACATTTACATTCTGGTCTGACGATTTCCATTATGAGCACCATAGTTATTTCACTGGGTATCTCCACGCTTGCATAGAATTCATAGAGACGTTTACGACAAGCCATGTAGGCGGAGATGATGGAACTCGGTCATTAAGATCTGATAAGAATTCACTAAACTTAGCGGCCATAGCTCAGCAACACAATCTCGTTTCATTATGCAGCCTTCCTGCGATCGGTATGTTCCTTGTTCCGCTAGAGTTTTCCGATGTCTGATATGAGCTTCACAGGTATTTCATAGGTGAATGAATCAGTCAGCATGTTTTCAAACTTCCGCAGAGAACGAAGTGGCCGAGGTAGCACGCATCCCTTTGCTGCTTGAATTTGAATCAGAATGAGTAGGGTTGAAACTGTAGAATAAATATGGTTTTCTTCACTTTTTGTTCAGTGACCACTAATAGCAACCTTGATAGGACAATGGCATCACGCCAAGGGCAATAATCATCAATGTTGAGCAAGAATTATAATGAGAATAACAATAAACAGCTGAAAACAACGCGTAAAGATTTTTTTATAAAAACACTGAAATGATTCCAATATTATTCAGAGGCTTCCGCCGGGTATTACTTCGAAAAGATATGCCAGGCCGAGGTTATGAAGAATAAGCACTGGAATTTCATATATATATATATATATATATATATAATTCTTCCTTATTAATTACATAGCGTCATAATATGTATAGTAGCTTTTCTATCGTAGCTAAGAGGAAAACTAATACTTGCATTTTTCCAAAGGACGTTTCGAGAATCCAAGGTAAAGCAAATAGGTGCAACCTCTGGGTTCGCCAATGCTTACTACACGGAGGTACGCATCTCGCTGGGAGCAGCGGTCCTGCCGTAGTTTTGGAATGGTATCGAATTAATTCTAAAATTATTTCCAAAATTTGACAAAGTGGAAGAACACACCCATTTTTTTGTTTTAGAGCACGTTTCGTATAGTCAAAAAGGATAGTAACGAGTAAACTGAACACACATATTTTTGTGTTTAGTTAAGTGACCTTTAACTGCTTTTCCCGCTCGCGTAAATCAACAATGCGCCCTAACAAGATCTCAAAAACTCTAAAATTTAGAATATTCCAAAATGTTGGCGTAATGACGGTTGTTCCGTATATTTTTTTAGATCAACTTAGATTCAAGTATGTTAATAGGTATTTCATTCGGTTGAATTTTGAAGTAGCCAACCGCGTAGAAAATCTCATTGAAAAAAGACATGCCGAAAATAAGAATACATTTATCTGTGGGGACTTGAATGGTTTTTACTAACTTAAACGTAGTGACAACTGGTTTGAGAATTTTCGCTTTTGGAAGTTCACTTTAATATAACGTATGGTGGTGTTACGACCGCTTAACCACGGAAATTCTGTTTAGCCCAGATTACAGTTTCGTTTATTTGCGCCTCCAGTGAAAACGAAGCGGGGCTCATAAGAGAATTTCAAACCAGCTGTGATTCAAATCAACCAAGAAAGCATATTTTTTGCATAACAATCCAACTCGTGTGTAGTTTTTAATCACATCATTCACATATATTCTCACTTGTGTACGTTTTTTTGAAATAGACCTCAGTGCAATACCTCATACGCACCAAGTTCTATGTTCTTTTAAATATAAGATTTTATAAGTGCTTCATTTTATAAGTTCTTTCATATATTTGACACACCTCGGTGGCTCGGTAATGATGGTGACAAATTCGATCCCCGCCGTTGCACATTTACAATTATGGGATCCGTCTTACGAAGTAATGTAACAAGCAGTACCGTGGACGTTAAACGTTGGTTGATGGTTAGCCCTAGAAAAAGTAGTATCATCTTGACACATTCTTTGTATATTCTGAGGTGTAATTACGTTACCTCCAATATTCCAACAGCCTCTGTGCCTCACCCAAGGTTCCCTAAAAATGCATTCTACCTGTGTGAAACGGCATTGCCTTTTTTGAAAACCAATGAAACCTTATGAAGGAGGATTTGTCAAAGTTAAACTTAGCCGCTTAGTTATTGGTGCAACGTGATGTTCGAAAAACTGCGTAACCCACGTATAAAGAATTTTTCATTTTATAGACCTAAATTTCAATAAAAAAGCCTGCCATTCCGCACACGGTTCCGGCTCTCATCCGAGTGACGTAAACCATACTCAATTCGATGCTCCACCGCTTCGGACGATGTTTCAGACGGTCTCCGATCGATTCCTCTGCACTTAGGACGTGCACAACTCAAACATCTGCAGAGTTCCGCTAGTCCAACCAGCGAAAACTCAACTCACGAAACCCACTCGACAGTGAAATGTTGATATGACTTCCACAGAAGGTTGTTTTACGTGAACAACAAAAGAAAGACGTCCGATTTACCTATAGACCGCAATAAACGTCATATTAATTTTCGCATTTACTCTAGTGTACAGCCTAACAACGTATGAACTCCATCACATAAGGCAGTTGCGCAGAGTGCAATAATGTGGCTGCGGTTGACCGTCTGTATGTGGACGGAGGCGCCGGAATAAGCGTTCACGTCGACGTTTAGTCACGCGGCGACGTCAACATGGGCGTCTGTGCGTGAGCTTATTGAACCTCTGCAGTGTGCCTACACACTCTTCATCTATTGCAATAGTACGCTAGCCCATATGCGGCGCTCTCTATTTACACTCATATAAAAATGCCTGCTGGATGTCGTGAATGGGTTGGAGCGACTTCTTGCAAACTCGTGCCTGCACTGGAATCATTGTCGAAAGCTCTGCCTTTTCATAGGTCAACATTTCGACTAGGCATTAAGCCATGTGCCGTACGTCGATAATCGACTGTTGCTGGATAACTCGGGGGAAGGCTCATTCATGTGAGACCCGCTCTTCGATTAGTCGCAAACGCTGAGACCTAGTTGGGTGGAGGTTCTATAAAATGACCTCGGCGCCAAACTTTACACTGGCCATTGCGGTAGCTGGCCTGGTAGAGATGCTTCCGTATTGACCGTTCGTTACCACTCTTGTTGAGCTTTTCGCATAG
>MNPL01004690.1:0-19669 GCA_002081605.1 Tropilaelaps mercedesae
ATATATATATATATATATATATATATTGGTAAGTAGTAGTGATTTGTTTCTGAAAGCCTGTTCAAGTATTTCGAGTCCTTCCTAGGAGCTGAAGTACGCCTGTAGTTTGCATTCAATTTACAGTGTCTGGCATTTTTATTTACTGACTCCCAATACGTTATTTACGTTTGCCAATTTTTATCGTACTCGACAGAGTCTGGCTTCAATCCGAAGCGTAGCGCGATCCGCGTGTAGTACGTTGGCCACGCATTTCTTGCTTTTGCAGTGAAAAACTGTAACAGAAGTCGGCCCCATACAATAAAGTGTAAAGCGACAAAGACGAATGTCCGGGATTCTATAGCAAATGCAGCGCCATCAAAACCTGCCTTTGCCGCTCCTTTTAGCATTCGGCGGACCACGCGGCTGTCAAGAATTAAGTGGCTTTAGTCAACGTAGCAACAGAAATGTTTTTTGCTGACAGGCCTATACTGAATAATTGTAACTGCACTTCTATACCTTTGGAGGACAGGCGCGTTGCTTTTAATTTGGAACTCATGGCGATCTCAAACTATTATTTTGTGTATGATACTGCGGTGGGCTATCCACTACATGAAGTTATGAAAACAAGAAATTCTGTTTGTAATGCAAGTGAAAGCTGACTATTTCTAAGGCTGACTATTACTTCTTAAGGATAGTATCTTTAATATTCATAGAATGGTTTCACAGGTCATGTTGTTACAAGCGGATGTTCTTAGACGTTTTTCGAAACAAAGATGATTCCGCTAGCGATGCAAAATATTCCGTCTGGTTTCGCTATGAGCTTAACGATCTTTATTGCTTTGTGGATGTTTCGGATGAGATAGACGTAGATAGCCGTTCCAATATACAATTTACGGTTTGGACAAATAAGAGCTTAGTAAATTGTTAGCATCCGACATCGCTTTATGTCGAAGGCTAAGAATAAAAACGCTGCAAGCGGATTAAATACATTTCCAGAGCACAATTTGAAAAATGCTGCGGTTACCGGTTAAGGAAACTTATAGTAAAAGCCGATTTGGCCTACATCTCTTTTTACTCTAATATTTTCCGTTCCTTTAGGGAACTGTTTACACAAACACGTCAACTCAAGGGAAATGATTACAGTGTAGGATGCTACAGCCGAAACAAACAATGAGATAAGCTCATCCGAAATGATACTTCACCGGCCTACTCCGAAGATGGCAAGCAGGCAAAACGAATACGGGCGTTTCTGTCGATATTCCGCGAGAACATAAGCATCGTTCTCCTTTCCATATGGACATCACGTATGCTATATTTCGTACATAACGCAACATCGAGGATACCGAAGCACGCTCGTCAAGATTCATTTTCTGGAGCGACCACAAAAGCTGTATATTGTTGGCCCGTGCTGATAAGACAATGTATTCTCTAAAATAATCGTGTCAACTGGTGAAATTTGCTCACCGCCATTTCTGAGCACACATCGCTCCTGGTTACGTAGTCTGGATGCATCTCTGAAACGAGCCTGCGTATGTCCTAGGAGGACCATTGCACAAAGAACTAACGCATTTTTATAATGCCGTAATGCCGTCGGAAAGGCACAACCTGCGTGAGGTGTCTTTCGTGGTCGTCCGTCGGGAGCCGTTTGGTTTAAGCCTCATTTTTTCAACAGCATGGCAAATCTTTCGTTTTTTTAGTCAAAGTAACTACCATACGCGCATAGTTGACAATTGATCCGTCTGATCATAAAGCAGTCACTGGTGCAATAATATGTTATATATATATGAATATATATATACGCATACAGCACCGTATTCTCCATTCTCCAAGCCACACAAAATGTTTTATCAGTGCGCAGGGTTTAACAAGCAATTAGACCGCTATATCACATGTTTTCGATTTGCACCAGTTATATAAATCAATAAACGAATCATTATCGTCATTGCGAATGTCAGCTGTCAAGACCCTGTGTCGATATGTTTACCCTTTTCATTTGCCTCTTTCATAGATGTCTAATAATTACCATTGCATCAACCTTTTCTGAAGGCTCTTAGAAATGTACGCTGGACATACGTCACTAGCAGTGTGCAGTTACCTCACAGGCTAGATGAGGCTTACAGATGTACAAAACCATATTTTTTTCTCTCCACCTCTTCAGGATTGGGACACGTCAGTACTAATTCAAAAACTTAATCAACCTAGAACACCGCAACCTACCCGATGCTACCACTCGCAGTGGTAGTGTGACTCGCAAGCACGACTCGAACATTTTCTATGCTTTTCGTTTAACATTTGATACATGTTTAGTAATCACCATTGGGTTGCCATGCACTCTGCTGCGGCATATGCCAATAAAAAGGCGCCATTGAAAGTCCGTTGAATGAACCAACGAAAACAAGGTTGATCCTCTAAGATGTTATTCATCAGATGGTGTCAAACGACACAAACCACATGGCATCAGTAGATGCTAACTTATCGCTGCTGATGCCATCGGCATTTTATTCGCCAGTGATTGATGTGTTTGCTCTATAGCCGGCATCCATTCCGAACGCCACACGCATTCGAGTGCATTATCTAAGCTACATCGGCTATTGGCCGTTCCTCAACCACCGCTCGTCCGAGCTGTCACTCATCCATTCGTATAAGGTGCAAGGTTGACGGTTATTATGTGAGATAATGCTTTTGCACAGCGGCCGTAACACTCGGTTATGCCTCTGCGATGTTCGCCTCTGTGCCTTATTAGGATAGTTGATTGGGCTAATTGCTCAATAGACGATGAGCAACGCTGCTAAGATGTAGTAACTCACCTGAAAAGAGAAAATTTACGTTTGTTAGCCGTTTCCAGTGCCGAAGTAAGGGAGCCTTGTTGTGTCTATCGTGTTCGAGCTATAGAGTGTCTGCGGGCCAGCTCTGTCTATGGCGAGCTGGAAGTTAGCGTTCACTTTTCTATTTTAATAGGCAAATCTCAGATTGGAGATTGACGATAGTGACAGTAATAGAAAAAGGCAGACTTTTGCGCCTTTAGTAAAATACATATCTATAACGTCTTGGATCCTCGTCATTGATAAGGCCAAAACCTACAATATTCACGCCTTAGGTACGTCAGAATAGGTTAAACAGGTTAATTGTAAATCAGGGCAAATTCTGATTGCCACAAAACACTTTTTATGATTCAGTTTTACAGGTATTGATTTCATCGCTACAGGAACATTTTGATGGATAGCACTCTTCTCTGCAGCCTATCAAAAAACCCACGTATAAGCAGTTAGCTTGAATGGATATACCTTAAAAGCATATTTATTCCAAAAAAATCGCGCACAACTATCTGGTTATCTACTACAGATAGACGTCGCAGAGTATAAACAGCTTATTCAAATAGGCTAGAAAAGGTATGACATATTGCCAAAGACATTCATTCACGAACCGCCTTCTAAATTGTCGTAACAACGACTCGGAAAACTTCCACATGTAAAGAAATGATTTAGAACCAATACGTTCAACCGTTAGTCACTTCTGTAGGCGACAAAAGCGTTATTAGAATTCATATACACATCTCCGTGTTTGATAAATACAATTGAAATTGCTTCGAGCTACACCTATAAAATAACATGACATAGAATATACTTTTCAATCCATTATTTCTCTCTATCTGATACACACGCTCTTATTTCAATATTGAACCTCAGACCCATATCGTGTTCTTTCATCTAGATCGATTCTTATCTCCGAAAGCCTTTTTCCTTTTCTCCTGTTCCTTAAACTCAATCAATGCTTCTATATCCAAGGCCAATGGCGATCAGGCGGCCAACAATCTAACGATTCTGGGGTGGGATGTGATTATGGGCAAAATAGGTCAAACTGCCTGAGGGCCTTAGACGGCGGCTGCTTCAGCCGACATACACCAAATGGCGCGCAAACATATCCATTTATCGGCGCCTTTCACACCTCCCTGACGCTTTCTTGGGAGCGAGAGTCCCCTATGGGGACGGGCGATGCGATCCAACGTGCTGAGGACGTTGGGAGGCGTAAGTGATCAACGAGAATCGCCACCGGAAATTGACGCCACCAGGATTTTCTCGCTTGCCACCCGACACTTTCTCCTTCTTTTCGTGATTCGGTTTGCTTTGCGTGGTCGTCAGCCGGGTTCCCTGGGCCTCTGCTAGGCCGCATCTGAGTAGCCAATGCAATCTGCGAGCGAGGCTCCTCGGCACGTGCGGCGCACGAGAAAGAAAACGAGAATGGTTGACCACACCGAGTCTTCAACTAGTCTTCAGTAATCGCCCGGCGGCTCGTCAATGAAACTGGGCTAAGGTTCCTCCCGCCAGAATTTGGCTTCAGGCAAGAAAAAATTTGCACGGTGAAGGAGCGGGTGAACGTGTAGACGAACTTCTACAAATTATGACTTGTGAGGTGGACATTGTATGCGTAATGCGTATGGCAGCGAAGGTCTAAATGTTGGACACAAGAACCAAATGCTGGACATAGTTTATACAAAACTGGTCACTGAGCTTGCGATACCTAAGTAGTAATCTGAGTTTGTGGGTAGGATAAGAGCAAAACTTCAAAAATACTCAGCTGACCAGATTCTACAACAAAATCTTGGGTACTTCGACACTGCGGTAGGTGCTCCACCGTTCAAGCCAATTCAGTTTATTCGTTTTAGATGACACTACACTCTTCAGACGAAGCATTGTCTGAAGCCTAGTTATGATGATATTTTAGGGTCTCGTAGTGCATAGCCGTGTTCAGCTGTTGGAACTGTGTAAAACTTCTAGACGTGTAGAACGTATCGAGTCAATGAACCGTTGGCACAGGGCTCTTAATTTCAGCAGGCGAAATCTTCCTGTCGAAGTTCTTGACCGCCGTAATGTCTGTTCCACACTTACACAAGTATTTTACATTGTCTGGTGAATATTCCTCATACAGTTTACGTACTTTCTCGCTGTTTCCTTAATGTTTAGCGCCATGAAATGCAGTATTTTTTTGTGCGATTTACATCTTATATATGCTGTCATCTGTCTAATACAACGAGTGTTTCATGTAACTATCAAGCGGGCATTCGTTCAAAAGGATCATGCTCGCAGGATATTCTGCATTGCCAAATTCAGTCTGTGAGGGACTATTTAGTTTAGGATTGCTCATTATTGAAATTAAAGTTTTTACGCTAAATTGGCGCTACGTTTTATTCTGCCTAGGCATTTCTAAATATAGTCTTTTAATATAAACCTATCATTAATAAGAGTTTCATGTCTAAATGTTTTTTGCCGTGTAGAAAAAGAAAGTTTCGTTTTTCTGTTGGACTCTATGCTGTTGTTCTATTGTTCAATCGTGCTCTGGGGTTTCATGAAACGAAATGTCACTTTCGTTGGTTTAGCCCGAAAGAGTAGAAGGAACGAGTGCCTTTATATTAGATTAGAACGCATTCAGAGCTGCCCAACAGTGTGCCAAGTACACAAAGATTTTATTTGTTCGCGTGGAACTGTATTCTGCTTGAAGGTCTTCGCCAGGTACTCCTCTTCACTGTCTTGCAACCCATGCTACTAAAGACCGGACGTCCCAGAGTTAAACATTGCTTTTCGCTTGTACTACTGTCATATCTTCGCGTTAATCAAGTACAGATATAGGATTGTATTGTGTAAAAGACTGATGCGATTAGCGTGACGAACTGAGTGGTACGACACTATATCGAGTTGCTTGACCGCAAACCGTCCGCGTTATAAACCATGGTGAATTCTAGTTTAGTAAATGCCCAAAAATGAACGTATAATCTTACGAACTAAATCGTGAAATAGATATACAGATTTGACGTAACCTCCAGAGACATTAAACACTGGATCGATAATTCTCTCATTCGGTAGAATGACGATAGGTCAGCCAATGGCCGCTAGCGGTGAACTGCTGTGTGCCAGTCGGCGCATACCTTCACTGGCCTATTAGGGTGAGTCACATTTGTTAGACGTTATACATGTTTAAGACCCACGTGGGGTTCATTTCCGAAGCCAAAGACTGACTATCAGACAAACTACACCTCAGTGTGAAGTCGTTATTTCCTATGAGAATAACCTGTGGAATTTTGGCGCATGCGACACTCCGCAAAAGATAACTGATCTATGTCCTCACTCATTTTGTGTAGCGTCACTGGGCGCAACCTCATGTGAAGTGAAGACGCTCTGGACGCCGACGTCGATACGATAACTCTTTTCGCTATAAAAACAAAGTCATATAGTCATCCTGCTAGTAAAAGCCTTGCTTTGAAGCGAGCGAAACCTCAACAGGAGCTAAGCCGAAGGCTGTTCGAGAGATTCGAGAGGAATGGATAGCGTTTCTATTTGAACGAACGGATTAACTACTGCCAGGAGGTTACTTGAGGCGAGGATTGAGTTCAACTTAACGTTAGCCTAGAAAAATCGTAAAATCTTCATTGCTTCAAGTCCTTGCCTCAGTCAGGGTCATTCCTTTGGCCAGCGCAGACGTAAAAACTCGTCTTCGTCTTCGCTGATTTCTAGCTAAACCGAAGACATCAATTGTATGTAGGTTCCGCTTGAAAATACTTCTCGTACGATTCGTCATTGTCTGCAGTAAACAACAGTAACGAATAGCTAAACAGGAAGGAAAAGAAACAACATAAACGACAAAAGTAATGGGTAACAGTAAGTACCGTCTCGAATAGCTCGCTCCACCGTAACTAACATCTGAAGGCATACATGTGAGCGTGGTATTCAACTCACATATTTTCAATTTATCCTACCTACGAAGTTTGTCTGGAACCTGATTCCTGAGGTACACAGGAAAGTGCCGAAATGGTTCCGTCGGATGCGATCGCATTGCAGAAACCCGCGACAGCGCGATACAGGAAATGCAAACTCCAATCCGGAAATTGCTACCGCGGATCCTCCCTGTGACAGCGCATCTTTTTCGGATGCTCCTGATTACTATATCATGCACCGCTGCTGATTCGTTTAACCGTAGCCTCAAACCCAGGGGATTAGCTTATCGGTGCTATTAGAGATTAATACGTCCGGATTGGTGACAAAAAAAAGTAAAAACACACTGATTTATATTTAGTTGGACGCTTTTTAAAGAGTAAGCTACCACAAAATAAGCTATAGACTCGTCTTCGTTAAGGCTAGAAAGCATTTTCGAATCCACTGCTGTATTATCTACAGTTAGAATCAAACACAGCAGAAAATTATTTTTCTGAAATCTAGTATCCGGGTTAGTTAACTTCACGCATCGTCGCCTGTACTCTTTTTATATTGATTTTGTGTGCGTTTTCACGCTAGATAAGGCTTCCCACGGCTTAAAAACGGCTCCCAGCGTCGATAGTCAAACAATGAACGGTCTCATATGTGAAGGTAACCGTAGCGGTAAGCAAAACGGATATTATATCTGGTTAAATTCAGCCGGTTAAGCGACAGAGGCTTTATAGTTGCCTCGCGACATGCTCCTTTAGAAATATAGCGATTTAGCCTTTTTCTACTATAAGAGGCACCGTTATCATTTACACTGGCAGAGTCCCCCTCACCGTCGATATTGAGATGAATCCAGGGGCGGAAGTATGCAATGTTGAAAATATCTCCCTAATCGATAATGGAGTTCAATATGAGTGCTTGTAAAATAGGACCCCCACGCTCCGAGATGGTCGGTTTCTGAACCAGTACTTGATGGTGTCTGCAACGGATCTCTGTTCTCAGTAGAGGCTTACTCATCGTTTTGAAAGCGCACTGCTATATTTGTAATTTGCTCTGCGTTCTTTGCGTACCCTTCCGACGTTGAATCTAATAAAATCTAATAAATACATTGCACAATAGATACACTGCAGACGAATCGTCTAGCGGACCGTCTCGTCCAATTCTCAAGGGAGATCTGAGGATGATGCTCCGACGCGTTAGTGCTGCACTACTCAATACACGATTCGGCTCCGATGAATTCAAAACGCAGAGCTGAATACGTTTGTCTCATATGGCACCAATTAAGCTACGGTTGAGCTCCTTCGACGAATTGAACATTCCAGTGGTGCAGTTTTACTACCGGCGATCGAATAGGACGAGAGTACCTTCCGTCACGCGTTCATATGTAGGAAAATGGCATTTGTATCGTTAAAAAAACGACGCTCGAGCGCATTTTGGCGTAAACTCGGCGGAAACCACCAACGAATTCGGCGTAGGCTATATCAACAGTCGAAACGCGGCTCAGGAAATGGTATGCCACGAGGCTCCGACGAAGGAATGGATGGGACTCTGTGGTTTACTGTGGTTCCTACTTCTGGGCTTCGACTCGCCCCCGCACTTCAACGGCAACGTTTTGGAGAATCTATGGCCTTTGGACCACTGTCAATAAAGATTCTGAAAGACCCTTTTAGACTGCGTTCCGCAGAAACAGCGTATTCCACGCAAACGCTAACGAATTCCGCACACGTTTACTACGTTGGCATTGTATGGGATGAACCTATCGGTCGTCGTCCTGCTACAGCAGCAACAGACGGCAACTGACACGCGCACGCCATGGTTAGCGTCCGTCAGCCCCTATGACCATTATTAAACCCATAAGCACGGGCTGAAGAAGGGCTGGTCGTCACTTGTGCGATGCTAATGTTCAACGGAGGTTAAACTACAATAAAACCTAGACGTACTTCGTCTAAGTGTCCGGTCGGAGCGTGGCAACGGCGGTCCCGTCTATTTGGACAGCAACGGCCGCTGACCTCCGCTAGCCGACCCGCACGCCGTAGCGTTTTCGACACGAGCGAGTGACGTTGCTGGAGCCGAAGAGGCGTTTTTCCGTCGCCCGCTTCACAGACAGGCAGAGGAGTCATCGTAAAGTCGAGTGGTGACGTGACATGGCGTTTCGTCAACGCAATAAACGCGCACGCCGTACGACTCAAGCCCGCGTGCCGCCACTGGCTGGCTTACTATTGCGCCCGCCTGTAGCGCCTCACCGTTTACGCAAAGTTAGTAAGCGAAGTCGCCTGTGCTTGAAGAGCACAGAAGTGTGGCTCTGGCACAGATGGAGTGACGTTTCGAGTAGAAGTCGATAAAACGACAGAGTCCACCGCCAGTCACGTGTTTCCGCCATCATGGTGGCCGTTTTTAACATGTTACGTGTCTGTCGTACACATGAGAACTGTCCTGAGGGCGGTGGAGCGACTTCATGTATCTACTCAGGGTTTAAATATACATTTTTTGGGGTCATAGCATGCCTGTTTCGCGACCTGGTCAATTGGCAGAATCTATTTTCATTCATCATGCGAATTCTATCGGATAATCTACTCTTCCTCTAGAGTGTTCATTAGGTCTCCTCGTGTGTATCAACCTTTATCGCGCTCAAGACTCTCCTCGAACGATTATGGCAATTCTAGCCCGTCGCTGACCACTTCAAGCGCGAAATAATGTCACTCATTCTCCAGATATCACTGTCATGAATACGACGATGTTTAGCGATCGCCTTTTGCGCATTTGAAGGAACACAGTTGACGGAATGCTGCAAGGAGGATGTGGCAACAATCTATTACGGAGGAGTGCGTATGCCCTCGGGACAGACCCATTGGAGTTAGGAGAAGAGAGTCTGAAGGAGCTGCATAGCGTTCGCTCGAAGACTATGTCTATCGTAGGTCAATTCTTCCCGTTTCTGTCTGATCAGCGCCGGTCGGTGGCTGTTAATCGTTTCGTCCCATTTAGGGGACCCTACCCGGCCGACCAGTGGTTGTCCAATGGTTTATTTATCTCCTTATCTCGGTCTGCGTTTGGACGCAGGATGTATTTGCAGTTTTGTTGCTTCCTTGCCTCGTTGGACCTTCCGTTTTCTCTCGTCGTGTTTCTCTCCTCCGTTCCTCTCAACACACGTCTGTGTCAAGGAAGCGCGGTGGAAGGAGTCGTTTGCTCCAGCCTTTGCCGCACTGGTGTTGAGCTGTATTTCCGACCCGGCGACTGGTCTGAGACCAGACCCTTTTCAATGTCGCGTTTCTGTCGGCCGTCGCCAGACGAAACAACGAATGCACAGTTTCTGAAGTCGGCCGTTGTTTGTTAGAACGCCAATGAAGGTGATCGGGGGTTTTGCAGGACCTCTGGAAGACACTGGGGCGTATAGAGTCGTAGGGCTTTACCAGAGGCGTTGGTCGGTACAACGGGTCCGTAGGGAAGGAGGGGGCAAGGAACAAAAGCGGAGTGGGCAGATCAAGAAGACCGTCAGGGAAGCTTGCGGCCTGGCGGGGAATAAGAAAAAGGAACGAATTTGAAAGCTTTGGTCAATAATGCACCGCCACCAACGCAGCCGCTTCCTTATCGCCGCCACTACGTTCCCGCAGCCTATGCAGGCAGCTTTTGTGCCTGCCTAGCTGGTGGGTATGCGTGCTTGCGTTAGTGCTTATAGAGAAAGTTTACGGCAAGCAAAAGGTGAGTGGCTGGCGACCGCTATAGGGGATAGAGACAAGAAGAAGACGAAGAAGAAAGAGATAGAATAAAGAAAGGCAGAAAATGTACGGAATCAGGCGAAGCGATCGCCAGATAGCCGGTAGCTAGACCCTGCCTTCTCCTGCTGCTATTTGTTTCGCCGAGAACGAGTTATTTGGATCGCGCAGACTATAATAAAATACGAGTCCAGGCGGCGTCAGTTCCGATAGACCATTGTACACTGCGCGCTGCTGCGCACTACGAAGAATAAAGGGTGAAGGTGACTTGACAGGAGCTTTCGGAGGGCGATGCTTAGGGACGAAGGAGTTCTCGCCATGGTACAAATCGAAGTCTTCTCAACCTATACAACAGTTAGTTACAGAGGTCGCACTGATTGGCCGCAATGATCGCCCTCTTTTTTCGCTGTCTTTCTCAGAATTCAGCTAGACAGCGTTTTCTAGCTGGAAATGATCTAGCCCAGTCTATTCTTTACTTTGCACTAAGTGCATTTGGCGTCGACGGCCGAAGCAACTGCGGATTCGTATTCTTTCACGTGGCGTTGCCGTAAACGACGTTTAAGCCAGGCAGAAGATGTAAACGGTTCGAACGTGACGAATGAATAGCAAATTCAATTGATGCCATCTAGCGCATCGCAATGAGTCTACAACAACCACACTGAAGTGTTGCGGCTAACAAGTGCAAATCCAGACTCAATGGACCCTCCACAACATGATTACGCGGACTAGCTTCTACGTTGCGTGTTGCTGGCGGCGCGTGAATAAAGCGTCGACGTCAACACAGCCATAGGGCAACGAGCAGATATCGTGGTTTTTCGAAAATTTCGCTTAAGCGTCCCCCCAGCAGAAGCTGCCTTCTATAGAACACTCACTGACAAGCCAGTGCGAGCATTATCAAAATGGCTTATATTGCTGAATCACGATTATTCGACCATGATAGCGACGCTAGGAGCAGCACAAGTACAGAAAATATGCTCTCCACAGGTATAATGGCGCACATCTTTTATACAAAGCCCTTCATTTCAAACATTTGTTTTACTAGTTATCTTAGTCACTAGTTATAATATTTCCGCATTTTCACGCGTGATTTTCCCAAAGTTTATTAGCCTAAAATAGGACCAAATAGAACTACGTGAATTTCTCTTCGATTGAATTTCATCGCTTAACTAACTGCACTTTTCCGCACACTTTGCCATCGGTTTGACTTTCCGTTGATTTGCCATAGCCAATTCGACGGCGTTCGGTTAGCTTTTCCCGCACACATTTCATTTTCACACCTCTCCGACTGCGGCTTGGCCTCTCGTTCGTGGGTTAATGGCCATGTGCAATTCCGAGAGCGCCGGGCCATAGCTTGAAGCCAAGTCTTCTGCATCAGCTATTCTGATTATTCTTCTAACACGTTCCTTCTTGTCTGCAAGCAACTGCGAGGTCGACGTCTGAACACCGAAGTGCTTCTGGCAAATCGACGTAAGTCGACAATTTACAACCTCTAAGGCCAGAGGTTTTCACCATATCGTGTGCCGCCACTGAAATGCCTCTTCGATACTTTTTAACGTGTGTGCATTTAGTCGCATTTCTCTTCCAGCAGATCACGGATCAATAACATGGCTTTCTTTTTTATGAAACCCGAAGATCGATTTTGCTTTATGCGTGCTGCTTTATGCATGCTGAAGTAGACAAACGGAGGAGTCATCTAGTCGAACTGGAGCACGCTGAATATATTGCGATGTACAGCTGCCGGAATGCTGACCCAACGTATGCATTTACCTATTCGTGAATTCCTCATGGGTGGACCATTGTTCTTCTCTCATCGACTTTTTACACTAATCAAGGTCATTTTGAGGGAGCAACACGGTTAGCATTTTGGCGAATATTTGTTCCACATTGTGTAGCATGCGGATCGCTGCCTGCATTTGAGTTGCATCTGAATCGTCTCAACGGCTCAGTCAACCGTTTTAAATTGATCCCCTATTTGAGACCTTTTCCGGAGAAATAAACATGCATACAAATGTTCGCAACTGCGGTCCTATTGGCTGTACTTAAAGGGCTTTGATCGTTGTTTGCTATTGCGTTTGTTCGTTTCCCAACCCTATAACATAGCAGCTCTGTCCCCTTCTCCACTTGACACTCCGGCAATGTATCGACTCAAGCGGAAAAATACTTAGGATCCGTCATTTTTGATGTGCTTTACTCGCTTAGTATTTAGTGTTCATGTTTCCAGCCGTTCTGTGAGAAACGTCTTGTATTTCTCTCCTATTTTGTATTAAGGTAAATTTCGTCGGAGTGTAGTCAAAAAATTGGGGCAAAAACTTAAACTACCTGAGATAAAAAATATATATAAACATATGTGTGTGTGTGCGATCTATGTGTGACCTGGTTGCCGGCTTCGCTTAGCCTTAAGCTTCTCTACCCTTTTCTTCCTTCTTTTCTAATGGTAATTTTTAGCGGCTTTCTGGCCACAAAAGCCTTCATCTCCGTCACTGTACGAGGTGCAACCACCAGGATACCACTTCGAACGCGTCTATTACACCGTCAGAATCCTCGCCGTTCGTTCTCTATTAGTTGCCGTGAATTTTGCCGTTAGCACTCGTAGACCTTCACCAATCCCGCCTTATGGCCTATTTTCCACATCTTTTCCCACCGCGACCACAGCTTCTCCGGACTTTCACAAACCTGAGCAGGTCGGAGGAGTAGTAAACCTCACCCGATTCCTTATCTTCGCCTTCTATGTCCTCGCCCTGTTACACGCCTTCGTTTTTCACGTTCTTGCCATCGAAAAACCTTGTTCATCGCGGGCGCCACCCGCCTGCCACATTGATTTGTCGGCGGCCGCCTGCATTCTAAATTCTCAGCAACGACGTAGCGTAGCGACAACATGCAAGCGTCCACAGGAGTAGCTAAAGGACATGCCAATGCATCACTCAGGAGAACGCACGCCTCCAGTAGTACATCATTGTGTACTGTCGACCTAGAGGCTTTTTAGCTGAGTGCTGCACCTTTACGTACTTCTCACCTAGACACGAAATTTCAGCCATTGCGCATCTCAACTGGTAAAGTTAGTAGCTATTGATCGGTGGACGGAAGGATCCCACGCGCGTCTGTCCACCATGCGTATTCCTCCTGACTTGGTTGGCTGAACTGGTCCATTTGGTAGTGTCTTCCATGCGTTTTAGTCTAGACGCAATCTATCGTATCGAACTGTCGCCGCGGACTTCGGTTCCCACCAAGGCCTTGGGCTCGTGAGGCTGGCGTCAAGGAAGAAGTTAGTTCCGTCCCGATACGGACTTCCCTCTAAAATCTTATTTCTGTACTCTCCATCTGTCCGTCGGGTATCGTCGCGAACTGGAGCCCCTAACCTTCCCTCCTAACCTATGACAGACGCGGTCTGTGATAGCGGTCGACCAGTTGGCGGACCGGATGTGTGTGGCTGTGCAGAAATAAATGCGTCCAATGAAATGGCATAATCGCTCCGACAGCTGAAAGGCAAACGTTCGCACATCTCCCCCTCCTCCCCCTCCTCCCCCCCGCTTCTCTCGAAGTACGTCGACAACCTTACAAGGAGCCTGTACGCCTAGCCTTTCGACCCAACCGAGTTGGTTGGTTGCCTGCCTGCCTATTCTTAAGGCCCGTTTACGCTCGTGTGAGCAGACCTGCCTAGTGCGGTTGCGTTTACGGCCTCCCCTCTTAGTCAAATACGCTGCAAGTATACGTGTCTATGCATGTATATATGCGTGCTGCTTCGTTAACAGCAGTGATAGCGGAATTCCTTCCGATGGTTTTTCCCTTTTGCGAGTGATCGTACAAGCAGGTCATGGTGGACGCGCACCACCTAGCGCTGTGACTTGTGGATAGCATGGAATAGCAATTATATATTTTTTTCAAGTCGAACATCATCACGTTCCTTGCACTCGCCCACTTACCGACAACAACAAGTCGGCTCGTATCGCACGCAGCAACGCGTGCTCGCACGAGCGTCAATGCTGGTCACTCCCTGAATGGCTTAGAAGTCCCTAAACAGGAACGGATGAGCTTTGAACGCCGTGCCTTCTTTTAACTAAACTCGAAGACACCTCCGGACCACCACTGGGTTCGGGGCCGAGCCGATGCAGCCTTCGCAGAGCACCGCCTCAGGCCAGCGGAGAGTGAGCTAGCCGTGTTAAATATTTAACACCACCCCTTTTGCTTGCCACAATACCACATCAAGCGAAGAGGCAAAGCAAACGCTAGAGGGAAGCTGGTCAAGGCGAGTGGCCGTCCAGGCTAGAGAAGCGCTCACCGTTGTAACGACTCAAAGGCCTCTAATGTACCTGCCTAAGGGCAACCAATGATTGTACAGGGACTCGGTGAAGACTCGGTCAGAGAGGCTTTCTACCAGAAGCGCTGTACTGCCAACTTACCCTCGCTAACTACCTATCTACCGAAGTCTCCCTCGTGCGAGGTCCTTCCTTCGGCGGAAAGCCGTGCACACTTCAGCAGGGTATGTGGCTGATTCGGCAGGGAAGGCATGAACCCTCGTTGGCATGACCTGCATAAGAACCTACTTTAGCTCAAGGCAGCATCGGAGGGCCTCAAACGTCGCTTTTCAGGGCCAACGCTTCATCTCAAAGGCCGTCTCGTAGTTGGCGATCGCGGCGATAGGTGCCTTCTCCCGTGCTAACGCGTTGGAGGACCGTGAACGTATGTAACACGGGCGGACGCAAATATAGAAGGACAGGCGGGAACGAGAACTAAAGTACACCACAAGGCATAGTTATTGTAGCCGTTGGAGCAGGCGATCCAACCGCTGTTGATCCAAGAAAAAGTACCGCCAAACAACATTTATTCTGGACACCTGTGTTCCAGCTGCTATACATCCACGCAACCTAAATCGAGCGAAAAGCTGTTTAGCCAGGCAGAACTTCGCTCTCTCTCTATCTCTCCTTTAATATTAGTTGCCCAGTTTAGCTAGGCCTGCTTCTAATACGAGTTTCCAGCCGCGTCTGGAACACGAATAGCCGACGTGGCCATTGCACTTCGCTGTTGTCCTCGGCAGACCGACGAAGGGTGCAAAGCCTCCCAGGATTGACATGTCCGTGAACGTCGCTAGACGTGAATCGTCTTTCATTTCCTTACGAGTACGCGCTACAGGCGCTTAAGAACGACGAGAGGCAAGCGGTCATGGACGACACGCATCTTTCAGGAAGTAGACCAGCTAACGGCATGTCATGGTAGACAATTTTGGACAAGTGTAGAAGGTATCGTTGGAGCACCTGACTCCAAAGTTTCCTTACGGAGCCGTTCGGATCGGAGGCAGTGCAATGTATGGCCTGGCCAAGATTCTAGTCGATCGATTCGTAATGTTTTTCTCCGCCGAAGATTCTTGCCAATCTGGCTATCTAAGACGAAGGTCGGCCTGGTTCTGCATCGATTTTCGTCCTCGTCACTGCGTCACTTATTGTGGTGCATTTCTTTCCTGATGGTGAGCGTGGTTAGATACGTGGTTAGAAGCAACCGCCCCGCACGCACCCCCCAAGACCGCAACCGTCACAACCGTACAGAGAACAACCGCATACGCGCGTACATCACGTACAGCATAATTATTTCCACCACGATGCACAACACCGCGCCATGCACCCGACCAACCTGTCTATGGTTGGCTGCGAGAACGCACGCTCCATCTGGTTGCTGTGCTACCAACGCTTTTACCATCTGCCGGATCCTCACCTTACAGCGTCGTCGACACAGCCAGGTTCGCAGAGGCAAGGCAGGTTAAGCACAATTTAGAAAAGAGGGGCCGGTAGGCTTAGCGGGCAACGGAGGGGCGCGAGGGGGGAAACTAGCAACCAACACACACCAGCAACAACATCTCCACAACAACAACAACAACAACGACAGCTAACCAGTAGCAGCTGCAACAGCTATCACCGCGACAAGCGTCCTGTGTCGTGACACGTTCAATTAAGCCGTGCCTTTGCGTGTTAGCTGGCTACGTCTGGTTCGGCCATGATATCCGGACCAGCGTGCTCCTGACCGGGTCGATATAAACGCCTCAAGAAGCTGTCGTGCCATCGACTCTGGCTATATGAAACGGCGCCACTCGGCTGGAATATTGGTCCTAATTTACGGCCACAGCGTCGGCCAATAGCTCGAGATGTGTAGCTATCGTATTTGATCATGACCGTACCACCGATGATAGCTACCAACTATATGGACGTCGACGTCACATGCCCAGCCCCGTCTCGCTGACTTCAGCTTAACGTGAACAAGAATGCCTGCGCAGTGCCTGCAAAATGGCCTATATTTAGAATCGGTGAGGCCGTAGAGTCTCTCTTCGAATGCGAGGGAAAGGGGTCCCCGACTGAGGGAGCCTAAGAAAAATGCTAATGACCCCTAAAATCGAACTTCATTGGTTCGAATCACGAAAAACATTGTTGCCGGTGGGAATTTTAGCTTCACGCTCGCTCGCGATTTAGGAGCCGCAATGCCGCCCAGAACTTCGCTCGATGGCGAAGATGTGCATTTCTTATGTCGTCCAACCTCGACCCTCTGTTAGAAGGGTAAATATGCGCACGAAGCGCCACCGTTGATCTGCGTTCGCGTCTTGTCAGGCAATGAACGGCTCGAAATATTGCAAAGTAGTAAAAAAAGAATGGATATTTGCAAATAAGCTGATGTCTTCCCCTTTGCTGGAACGCGGGCTGACGAAGTCGATGTGGTTCTTCCGCACACTCTGGCGCCGATTCGGTTTGACCGAGCCCAAATTGCCTCCACGACCTATTTGGAATTAGCTATTTTTCCGTAATGCGCATTCCCTGTTGTCGGTTAATCGTTCTTAGTGAAGCCTTATTTTTAGTATTTGCCCCATACGTGCATATTCAACTTGTATGTAGCCTGGGATGTAAGCGTGTAACTTAAGCATGTGTAACCCGAGTATTCCATACGGGGTGATCGAAAAGTGTTAAGTTCCGTTCAGATATTCATGAACACTTTTATAGTTCGAGTTCACTCACCCTTGTTTTTTTGCTGCCCTATGGTCGGCTTAATTGACTTGTACTACTAATATAACTGATGTTCACTGGAATATTGGAAGAACATTAGCACGGTTGTCTAATTTTCGGTAATTCTATTGGATAAATCGGACGCCTCATATAGTTAGCGCGCGCGCGTTATCAATTTTCTTCGCGAATAACAATGGTGGAATAACGATTGGCGCAGGAAAAAGCGCAACCTTAAAGGAAAAAGCTTTTCCGCGTCCATGGGTAATCGGGTTTGTAAATACAGGGCATCTCTATTACACGAAAAGAAGTACCTAAAAATGTTTCCCACGATAGAACAATCGCTTTTCTCACTGCGCGACGTATGACACTGTCGTGTTGTGTGCAGGCGCCATAAACAAAGTTAATGTTGATGTGGTGCGACAAAAAGTACCACGTACCGTTCCACGAGTGCATCTTCACGAATGCGGTGACGAGAATCCTAGTTCGCTAAAGTGTCCAACAAAGACCAGTTGTTTTTCACATGACATACGTTCACTTTATAATAACCATAACAACAGATTCACAATCCTCCACTATAACTGACTTTTTTTTTTTTTTTTTATAAATGTGTGGCGTGACTTTTTCGTAATCACCCATGGCACGTTGACTAACATCCTCATACGCTAACGTCCTATATTTAGGCACATTCAGCCTGTTAGTCGGCAAAAATCGTTATTAAGAACACTGGTGCTTTATAAAGATTTGCTTGTTAGTATAAGACAGGCAACTTACTTTCGAAAGACCCCAAGGAATAGCTCTTTTAAATCTGCCTGCCTGAGTCAAACGTGATTTCGACAACCACCTCGAAATATCAGTAGATAATCATGACATTATGCCTACCCATATGTAAATGACTCAAGTATTTATAGCCTCCTTTATCTAGCGGCATCTCTGTCCATTAATTATTTACCCACGTCCATTTATGTGAATTAAATCGAACCCGGACAACGAGGTTTTCGTTTCTTAACTTTTTCTCGTTCTTCTTCTCGTTCGTGCTCACCTCAGCCTAAGCATTGAGCAGAAACTTGGAAACGACAGACGAATACGGATCTTTCTGGTTGTGAGAGAACCTACAGGCTTACCTAGGCCTCTCGTGCCCCACTGGGGCTCTTTGCGGTCCTGCGCGCGCACTCTACGCCTGTGAGGGGACCACAGATGAAGAAGCCACCACCACGTATACGCCTGGCGCACAAACGAGCCCCAAGCGATTCCCGGACCACCCGAGTTCCCAGTAAAATTAGACTGCCACTGCCTGCCAGCACCGTGGTACAAAGGAAGACCGGAATAGACAACAACAACAGCAACAGCAGCTGCAACAGGCCGAATTAACGTTGACTTGCCTTCCCCGCCGGTTCCCGGCGCATCCCCATTAGATCCACTTGGCATCCCTCGGAACAATCATACCGAATCGCATATGGAGCTGCCTTGCCTGACCTAACGGGCTGAGTGCGACCTCACTCAGCCTAACCCACCAACAATTTCCTTAAGTGTTCATTATAAGGAACAACGCCGACCGACGACGCCAGGCGTGCACAGAGCACACCGGAGGCAGAAGCAACATTACGCCGTGTTAAAATATTTCATCCGCCATCGTTATAGCACATACGATTACTATTTTGCCGCGATTTCCGCCATCTTTGAATTTGCAAGCCAGCTTGAGCACTTCCGAGATGCTGAGCGCAATGGAAGGAGCTTGGCAAAACGTAAGAATCTAGTTCATCGGCTTTCTTTATGCGGAGCACGGTGTGCAGTTGACGTATGTTGACATGTGAATATCCATTTTAAGCACACACACGTTGTACTCAAATAAGGGTGGTTGCGAAGTGGCTTGCGTGAATCCTGTCATGGTAGCCTGTGAGGTAGCAGATGGACAACGGAGAAAACGACTCAACTAGTTCAAATAAAACGTCTCAGTGTAGCAAAACGTCCCATAAGAAGAACTTGTGTTGAGCATAAATCACAATCGAACCTAACTTTGAGCGTGGATTTAATCAGTAGTGTTGGCAATTATTGATGATTCGTCCATGCTTGTGCATTACCGGCAGCAATTAATTTCATTAGACGCCGTTTGCGTGTTACGAGCTGTCTCGGCAGTCACCGACCGCTTCTCGAAAACTACGTTCAATGGCATAATTCACCATAAAGTAGCCTTCAGCCACTGGTCGTACGCACTTCGTGAACATCTCGGACACGGCCGTTTTTTTTTGGGGTGAGGCCTAATTGAGCGTGGGTTGTGTGGTTACGTCCGATGAGTCTTTTATACTGAGCTACC